>JAVRRP010001241.1:0-10514 GCA_036872775.1 Oleoguttula sp. CCFEE 5521 | reverse complement strand
CAACACCACCAAGTTGGCGGGGATTCACGTCACCGAGTGCTCGTACATTCGCCCGCTGCTCGGACCACTGCGGTTCGCGTGCGGTAGCGATATCAAGCAACCGCCCTAACTTGCTGGCACACGATACATATACATCCGACTTCACTTGTGGCATTGCTGCATAACCTCTGCTCTTCGATGGGATAAGTCAAAGCGTCGAGAAAGTGCACCGAGGAGCGAGCCAAAGGGAAAACAAATTCATCATAGCCGGAGGCACAGCAAAGCCACCGCAACACGATTCAGACTCATATCGTGTCTGTAGAGCAGTTACAGCCGCACACGACAAGCTACCAACTACCCAGCAACGACGACAACATGTCACACACTCCTCACTCCGAGCGGTCTCAGACCAGGTTCAGCACGCCAGACCCGGATCTTGACGATCACCGCAATCAACAGGAGAGCCTTCCTCCGGTACTCGAGACCTACCATGGCACCCGTCGAGGGACATTGGCCAGCATCGCTAGCGTCGAGCGACCCAGTCGTGCGACACTTGACCTACCTATGATGGATGCACACGGGTCCATTGCTAGAGACTTCGAGCACGAGCAAGCGATTGTTGACGATGACAAGAGCATCAAGTCGAACAGATCTGCGAAGTCCAATGCTTCGCGGCGATCAGTAAAGTCGGCAGACGAGGAGTGGCACGCTCTTCGCAGAGCCGACGGAGGACCGAGTGGACCGATTGCCGCTCGTAGGAACACATTTCGCCGGGCGATCCACAACAGGCAGAAAGAGAACGGTAATGGACCGTCCAGGGACTCGTCTACATCTCGATCGACCTCTCCACCCAACTCTGTGGATGCATTTGCGCATAAGCCAGCGCAGCGGACTCGCGCAGGTACGATCAACAGCAATCATTCCATCGAGGACATAACGCTGCAGCGAAGTGCCTCGAACGGCACACATCCTCGCCGCCGTCCAACCTTTGGCGATGAAGGCACTGCTGGCCACAGGACTGATGTAGCCTCTTGCCGCAGCTCTGTCCAAGAAGACGTGTGCTTCCCTCCAGAGGATCCACCAAACACCTACACCATCGACTTTGAGGATCTTGAGGAGTTTGTCGCCCAGGCGCATACCAAGACGCCTGTGGCCCACCCGTTCATGCCAGACTTTCACGTGCAGAACGAGCAGGTTCAGCGCGTATTCGCGGACCAGCGATGCATCGGAAAGAACTCGAGCATTCGAGACTGTCAAGTGTTCGGCAACGACATGATTGGCATCAGCAGTGTGCCTACAATGAACGAGAAGGACTTGAAGGTCGAAGACGATGAGTCTGAGGATGTCGTGAAGAGTGCGGCAAGCAACGTCGAGCGCCAGAACCGGTTCACCTTCTTCTCGTCCGAGATAGACGAGACGGTGCATGCTCCCGAGCTTGGCGGCCTCCTCATGCCAGGCGAGACCTTCCGTGACTTGTTCGAACTCGGCCCTGAGGGCGGTGTCTGGTGGCTAGACATGCTCAACCCGTCCGAAGAAGAGATCTTTGCGATCTGCGGCGCCTTTCGTGTGCATCCCTTGACACGCGAGGACATCACTACTCAAGAGACTCGCGAGAAAGTCGAGCTTTTCAAGACATACTATTTTGTCTGCTTCCGCTCCTTCTACGCAATCGACAAGCAGCACGAGGACTACCTCGAGCCGATCAACGTGTACGCAGTCGTTTTCCGCGAAGGTCTCCTCACCTTCTCCTTCTGCCGGAACACGCACGCCGCTCACGTCCGCAAGCGTATCGGCCGCCTCCGCGATTACGTCAACCTCTCAGCCGACTGGATCTGCTACGCCTTGATCGACGAAATCGTCGACTCCTTCGCGCCTGTTCTGCGCGATGTCGAGATCGAGACCGACGTCATTGAAGATTCGGTCTTCACTGCACGATTCGAGGACTCGAGGGCCATCCTCCGCCAGATCTCCGAGTGTCGCAAGAAGGTCATGGCCTTGCTACGTCTCCTCGGCGGCAAAGCAGACGTCATCAAAGGCTTTGCAAAGAAGTGCAACGAGAATCATGCGGTAGCGCCGCGTGGGGACGTTGGCATGTACTTGTCTGACGTACAGGACCACGTCGTCACGATGATGTCCAACTTGTCGCATTTCGAGAAGATGCTATCGAGGACTCACTCGAACCACTTGTCGCAAGTGTCACTCGCGCACATCGAGCAGGGTGGACATGCAAACAAGCTGCTGGGGAAGATCACGGTCTTCGCGACGATACTCGTGCCGCTCAACCTGATCGCTGGTCTGTTCGGCATGAATGTGAATGTACCTGGAAAGGACGCGGCGGGACTTGGGTGGTGGTTTGGGATTGTGGGCGTGATTCTGGGCTTCACGATATCTTGTGTGGCGGTCGCGAAGAGGTTGAGGTATATTTGAGTGTGGAGTGCGCTTGGAGAAGCATCGGGGTGAAAAATTGAGCTTATGTTGTTGTGGAAATGGCTAGTTTCTTGTATTTCCCTTGGTGCGTCGCATCCATGGGCAGACTTGCCGACTGCTTACCATGTCTCTCCGTCTACTCTCCTTCGATGTACAACAGGGCCGACCTTTGACAGCTTCGGATGTGCTTTCTCGATGGCCGTTGGCGCTGTCATGCGCTCAGACTCATCAGCCTAAAGCTCGCCTTGACTTTGATGGTCGAATGCGGGGATTCAGACCCTTGACCTTCTTCCACAACTCGGCGCCGCTTGTACTATGCAGCAATACCACAGTGCTACCTTTGCGACCACATCCCGACGTAAATAAAGTTACCAGACGCAGCATCGTGGAGATACTCGAGACAATGCACGACCATGTTACGAGGATCGACACTCGACTTTGGGCGGACAATACAAGTACTGCAGCCATGCCCTCTCTCATAGACCCAGTACTTCTAGGTAGAGTATCGAGGACTAGCACTACGCGTCCTCGGCCACCATAAGGCTCAACTGCGTCGGCCTTCTGGCCTTCAGCATCTGCCTCTCTACCCATGCCTCTGCTGTTTTCCCCGCACAACACCAAGGCGGAGTACTCCCCAACTACACCAACCCAGTGCTCTGGGAGGATCTGGCTGATCTCGATGTCTTCAGGGTCGATGATAAGTACTGCTACTCGGCCTCGAACATGGCTTTCTCTCCAGGCGCGCCGATCTTGAAATCCGGTGATCTGGTCAACTGGGAGTTCGTTGGCCACTCGGTGCCGAGACTGGAGTTCAATAATACGGATGCTTATAGTCTGGATGATGGGAAGCAGGCCTATGTGAAGGTGAGCTATGGAAAATTCGGTGTTCTCCTCGGATAGTCGACTGACCATATCAACATAGGGCATTTTCGCAAGCAGCATGCGTTACAGGGCGAGCACCGGGAGATATCATTGGATCGGGTGTGTTGAGTACAAGCATACGTTCGTCTACTCGGCAGCAGATCCTGCTGAAGACTGGGAATTGCTCAAATATACCGACACCTGCTACTACGACTGTGGCTTACTTTTTGACGACGACGACGATATCTATGTGGCCTACGGCAACACCAACATTTCTGTCGCCCAGCTGAACAATGACTGGAGCGAGAAATCCGTTACTTCGGTGTACAACGGGACGTTTTACATCGAGGGTAGCAGGATGTACCATATCAACGAGCGATAGTACATCCTCACGACTCAGCCAGCCAACCGGGAGTGGACGCTCAAGTCCTCAAGCGGTCCTTTTGGTCCCTATGAGATCAAAGTCTTCGCAGACGAAGTCAGTCCACCCACGCTCGGCGCTGGTTTCCCGCACCAGGGAGGTATCGTCGACACCCCGAATGGCGATTGGTACTACATGGCATTCATCGATCACTATCCAGAGGGTCGGGTGCCAGGACTGTCTCCATTCCACTTCGATGCCGACGGCTGGCCCACTCTACAATCGAACCAGACTTTCAACCAGTCTCATCCCTACCCAAGCAAGCCAGTTCCAGTACCACCGAAGACAAGCATCGATCGCTTCAGAGGCAACAAATTCGGTCCAGAGTGGGAGTGGAACCACAATCCCGACGTCTCGGCCTACTCCCTTTCCAACCGAGGCGTGACACTACGCACCGTATCTGTCACGCCAGACCTCTTCCGCGCGAAGAACACGCTCACTCATCGCATCTTAGGTCCCAGCAGCACAGCAACGATCCATCTTGACATAAGCAAAATGCGATCTGGTGATCGCGCAGGTCTCGCACACTTTCGAGATAACATGGCACGTATCGCCATTCAAGACGGGCAGGTCCAGCTCTGGCACAACCTTTCCCTTGGCGCAGGCTGGAACACGATCAGTACTGGCTTTGTGGAAGCCTCCGCTTCGCTGCCTCATGGAGCGAAAGACGTTTAATTCCGCCTTCATGCGAATGTGACGCCGCAGTCGGATAAGTTGGGGACGTTCAGTTGGAGTGCTAACGGCAAGTAGTTCCAGCAGCCGGGTACGCCGTATCTCCAGAACACTACGTAATACTTCTTCGTTGGGTACAGGTTAGGCATCTTCAACTTTGCTACGGAGGAGCTGGGAGGGAGTGTGACGGTCAAGAGCTTTGAGATGATTGCACCGTGAGGCAATTCTCAATGCCACAACATCACGCCATCTGCTTTGTGAGCCAGTTCAAGAGCATGTAACGTAGCTACGAATGCCATGCATCCTTCTACAGACAACCGCACCTGCGAGGTGTGGCTCAAGTGGATTTGATGTAGTCACGCATGCCATCCTGGACTCCACAGTGACTTCCTTCTCACGCTTCTACTCCCCTGCGCTATCTCTCCCACAACCAGCTCTACGCTTGGTGACGTTCCGCGAGTGGCCACACGACAGCGGAAGAGTCCTGTTCGTACTGCTTGAGAAGCGTCCGGAAGATCATGGCTGCATCCACACTGCTTTGACGTCTCCATAATCGCAGCAAACTCAGTACAGTCACGTTGCATGCCGTTTTGATTTTATGATTCTCTCTACTTCCTCTCTTGGAAGTGACAGGTCATGATACATCTGCTGTAGGCCGTTACATACTACAACTGAACACCTTCACCACCACGTGCTCGACGACTCCTGCAGTGACACCTGCGGATCACATCCGCTCGCCTACTAGGTACTAATCGAGCATCACTTTCGTCTTGTTCCTGAACTAAGACCAATCCATCAGACCTCATCATGCGGGTCAGCGGAATGTGGCCAAGCCCACAAATGCGCGCTGTGGGCAGCTTCTTGAGCTCCTCGACAGTACACCTCTGTGCTTATGATTACCGGGGAAACAGCTCGAGGGTGTCAGAGACCTAGCGGGTGCAAACATGTTTGCTGCAATACGCACTTCCACGCAAAGGCATTTACCCATATGCAGGCTTGCGCATCAGGTGCCGTGTGATGCAGGCGCAAGCTGAGTGCCTGGCTCGCGTGCGGTACACCTTGATCGACCTCTAGGATTCAAGAGGGTTTGGACAGGCATTCCCAATCATTTGGAAGTCACGACACGAGTGTTCCTCCCCTTTCATGATCATGCACACGAGCTTATCTCGACCTCATGTCAAGGTCCCCGAGGTATCTGCAACTTATGAGCGTACATCACCGGTAGCGAGTTGTGATGCTCTGGAACATCGCTCCATGCATGCTGCACATACTGTGAGCATGACACGCAAGACTTGCAGGAATATGCAGTCCTGCAGTACTGCACCAGCATGTACCTGGGGAGCACATTTGGGTTGTCTCACTTTTCTGGGCGTGCCCCGCTGTGCACACACCATCGCAGATCTTCTATTTTTCTCGAACAATTTGGCGGGCCGAGCAGAGATGACAGCCGAGCGAGCCAGAGCTCTCAGGGCAGTCCCCCGGGGAAGCTCTCAAATCCGACGTAGCAACCCGTCGCCGCCAGTCGCGCACACGTGAGACCTGCAGGAAACAGTCTGCGTCTGGGCAACGCCGACAGGCAAGAATCTGCACCAGTAGTCATGCAGAACGACGCTTTCGCCGCTCGCGCAGAAAGCCCCAGGTCGCTCGCGCTACGTTCTAGCTGCAGACGTGTGCGGCCTGTCACGGTGGAGCCATCCACGGCACTGCACAACGCACATATTGGCCATGCGGTGCGGACTGCGATTCGCAGCGTCGCAGATGCTGGCTTGCGATGCGTATCCAACCGGACTGCTGCCACCACTGCGCCGCTGCTTACAGTAGGGAAAGTCGATCGATGCCCGCGTACGCCGCCATGTGCAGTGCGTGCGTGCGATGCTCATTTCATCGCCGCCGACAGTAGTGCAGTCGGGTGCAATCGGGCATATCCAGTGATGCTGCAAGAAGGCATCGTGGCTAGCCCGGCACTGGTCTTAGTTCGAGGTATACGATGGCGCAAGCCCCGGTCGCGGGAGGGAAGGAGCACATTATCGTAATAACAGAGTGGATTCGTCTCCTCCTGAATATCATCCCGTCCGTGCGTTTCTACGGTACTTCCACAGCGACCACACTCCAGTCTCTCCCTTATATTCGAACATGAATCTCCGTGCTACCGCCTACCGCCATCCATACCTACTCTGACGCGCCATCTGCGACCTTGTCCCGTATCGCACGCGGGCGAGCGGTGTTCTACTCCGCAGACCTGACCTACCGGGAGTGCAGGCAAATTTGGTGGACGTCAAGCTGCAGCACGCGGTAGGGAAAACTCTACCTACTCGGCGACGTACTGCCAGTCAAGTGCAGCGCATTGCAACTCCGAACACTGCTTGTGAAATTGCTGCGTTCTTTGTATGCAGTGTCTTGAGTAACGGCCGGTGCTTCACCATTCTCACGACTGACGACGTTCCACGGCCGCAATAACGAGACCGAGTTCTTGGATCATCGCGCACCTGCGAGATCCTACTACCTGCGGCTACTCCACGCAATAGACTCGTCTGTGTTGCCTCGCCGATACCGACTTCATTGCTCCTCGCGTTCGGCAGGACACTCCCAAATCCTGCCAGCCTGAAATCGCCAAGTCGACGACCACCCTCAGTCACGGCCGTCACCACGTTCTCTTTCGCCCACGATGAATAACAATTATCATTTCGAGATGCCTTACGAGAACAACAGTAATAATCGCTCGCCACAGTCGATGCGCGTAAGTCGCCAGGCATCGAGACCGAACTTCGACGCTTACGCGCATCTGCCAACCGGATTGTATGCGCCTGATGATGCACAGCAACGCTACGACAACACCTTCAACGGAGCGAGGAACGCCACAATTGGGGGATATGGCAATAACGCCTTCGACTTGGGTGGAGGCTCTTGGAACGTTGGCGCATTCGGGAATAACAACCATACTATGAATGGGAAGATGGGAGGAATGACAGGTACACGGCGCAATCAGTCGACCAGCAGACCCGGACTGCCTTCTGTAAGACTCTTGCATGATGCTGTCGGATCGCGCACTAACACCAGCACAGGTTTGGTTCGATCAGCCACCTCCCATGCCCGCGAACCCGTATTCGCCCTTCGGCGGGTTCCAGGGACAGCGACGAGATGAGGTCGATGAGGAGCTGATTCCTACAGCGATCGTGATCAAGAACATTCCATTCGCAGTCAAGAAGGAGCAGCTAGTACAGATCATGACGGACATGGGCTTACCACTGCCATATGCCTTTAACTACCACTTCGACAACGGCGTGTTCCGCGGTCTGGCATTCGCTAACTTCACTAACCCAGACGAGACGGCAGCGGTGATCGAGTCGCTCAATCACTTTGAGCTACACGGCAGGAAGTTGCGGGTCGAGTACAAGAAGATGTTGCCAGCAGCCGAAAGAGAGCGCATTGAGAGGGAGAAGCGGGAGCGCCGGGGACAATTGGAGGAGCAACATCGCCCCATGCAGCCTTCTGCCCTGCACACGCAGACTTCCATGTCTTCATTGTCCTCGCACATGCCCACAGTGTCTCCATCGCCTGGGTCTGCCCGCAGCGCCAAACCCAACGGCTCATTTGCACTGCCATATGGCAGTGATCGCACGCCAGCAGAGGCTGACTTCGACCTGAACGATCCGCAGGTATTGCGCTTCTACTCGAGCCTTCTGCTGTTCAAGGAGGACCCGATGAAGGATGTTCTCCCGCTCCCGCCCACGCTTTCGCCACCTGAGCGGCGCATAGTGCATACTTTAGCTCACCACATGGGCTTGGGACACGCATCCAAAGGCCAGGGTGAACAGCGTGCAGTTCACGTCTTCAAGGAGACCCGTCGTGTCAGCCCACCGATGCCTCATATCCTTGCGCTTCAGGGCGGGCGACAGCTGAACCGCGCTGCTACCACAGACTTCAGCGATGTGCGCGGCGCGGACAACTTCTACACTGCAGGTGTACGGCACCAAGGCTCTGGGTATCTTGGTGGCTATCAGGATAGTGCCGGTCACCTCGGACCCGGTGCAAGCGGTCTTCGGGCGGCCAAGTCGTTCGCAGATCTTCGCTCGTATACGCCTTCGCCTGTCCCGTCTACCGCCAGCTTCCCAGCCACTCTCGGCAATAACGTTGCGCGCATGCAGGAGTACAACCGCGAGATCAACCAATCCCTCACACCCACACTCATGACACCGAACTCGAATCTCGCCGATCGCAACGAAGCATCTCTCATCAACGGCCTCGGCGACATGAACATCGGCAGCGGGTTTGGCGGCAGCCCGAGAGGCTTGCGAGGGTTCCCTTCATGGGAGAACCCAGGTCCGATCGGTGGACATCGCTCGTTCAGCACGAACTTTGAGGATCGTACTCAAGCGCGTGGTACCGGGCAAAGCGGACCCGAGCGTCAGCCTCGAGGTCCGCTGCCTGAGCGTGGTGCTGGCTTCCCGAGACGGCAAAACGGGCATCTCACTCGCAACAGCGATGAGCTGTCGCAGCAGAGCAGCCCGCCTGAAATAACTGTTGAGCATTGAAGCCGTATGTACTCGCAGACTATTCGCGGTCTCGAGACGACGGAGAATCTCTGCTCAGCGAAGTGACACTAGAACGCCGCCGCAGCATCACAAAACTATCGAATCACTGTATACCACACCTCATACGAGGACGACTGACTCATACAAACGAAGTCACGAGAACGACGATTCACGGACGAAGAAGAATGGGATACCACCAGGGCTCGCCGCCCGAGCTTTTGGGAGACTGCTACATGTTGGATACGCTATGCATTACTGTTTGCCTGGTCATGTCGAAAGAATCACAGGAGACTCAGCAATGTTGAGATGCGAACCTGAATTGGGTAATAATACTGGGCGTTTGTACTGCATCGAGACTTTGGCTCTCGTGGGTTGGACATTGCACATCAAGAGACGGAGTATTGTCATGGATGTCTGCTACGGTCGCCAAGTCTGCATGCCGATTCACTTCTGGGTACCGAAGCCGTATTAATCACACTGTTGTCCATTGGCATAGGCGTATATACTTTTATCCTGTCCTCTACATAAAGTCTCGGTGCATCTATCGTCGTGCGGGTGGCCTATAGATCCTTTTGCATTCAAGCCGATGGCTTGCCATCGCAGAAGCTCACAACCGCCCACTTGCCGCTCCATGCCCATTTCCTTGCTCCGCTGTCACCGCCACCGCCTTCCATGGCTCGTAGCTCCTCGTCCTTGCCAGCCGGGAGACCGACAACGACGTCCGCTTTGCAAGTCCGCAAAGTGAGGACTCGGAGGCCTGATTTCAGGCCTAGAGGGCCAATGGCGGTTGAGAATCGGGTTGTGGGATCCCACATGCCCTGTTCACGGAAGTCAGCAGGTATTCGGTGAGAATGAAGGAGAGCTCTGGAGGAGTACGTACATCCGCAGTCAACTTCCTATAGTTCAAATCACCCTTGAATATCACCAGCTCGCTCTCTTTCAGGTCCTTCAAAAGCTCCGGTGCAGTCTTGGGCATTCGCCAAAAACTACCGCCCTCAGTCCAGAAGGGATTTGCGCGCATGATGATTTTGCCCTCGGCGTAGAGTGTGCTCCAGTGCTCAAATAGAGACTTCAGCGACTTCTCTTCGTCGGCTGAGAGAGCTGCGGGAGTGGTGTTCGAGGCCGTTTCATCAGGTGAAGGTGTTTCGTAGAATTGCTTCGCGTTCACGAGAGCAGTGAGCAGCTCCGAGAAGTCTTTCGGCACGACGTCGGAGACAAACCAGGGGATATTCTTAGGGTGTAGGACGATCTGAGTCGCAAGACCGGACTCGAGAAGGTAGCCTGCCAGGACGAGATCGACGAAGAGCTCGAAGCCAGCATTGTCAAGAACAATGTCGACTCTGCGGTCACCCTTGGGATTCGAAGTCTGCGCCTTCCACAGAACATCAAAAGCAGCCGGGAAGTCATTGGCCAGAATCTTACTCTCATTCTTCTTCCTCGAATCGGCGCCCTGTAAAGCCTGTATATCATCATAGCTCAGGTTAGTAAGTAAGCTCAGATCCGTCGCATTTCCCCAAAGACAAATCTCGCACATCTCCCTGAACAGCACTTCCTCAGCTGCCCTCTTGTCAGCCTCGCTTACGCCCTGCATCTTCGACTGCAGGCCCTTGATGAGTTCATTG
>JAVRRP010001240.1:0-10533 GCA_036872775.1 Oleoguttula sp. CCFEE 5521 | reverse complement strand
ACAGATGCTATGAGGATGTGGGGGCGGTGTGTTTGTCTGTGGCAATTGGCGCAAGGTCGAGGGTATAGTCGGATATTTGTAGTGCAGTGGAATCTTCACATGCACGTCACAAGCTGAGAGTCCAAATCGGGACGCTAGCGTGGGCAGTGACTCGGCGATGAGTCTTCCTTTCTCACTTCGATTGCAGACTGCATATTCCCAGAAAATGCGATATTAGCTCGAAGGCACCGTGCGGGCGGTTACAACGGTGCTCTGCTTGGTGGACCTCGCCACACAAAGCTCTACTCATGCACTTGGTAACGAGGCGCAATCCAGAGGAGCGACGAATGCGAGATCATCATATATCTCAGGCATGATGAGGCTGCGAGGTTCGAGCTCTGCTTCCAGCCGCCCTCAGAAAGATCATAGGTCCTCTCAGGAGCTTTTCCGCTCCCGCAATATTTCGACTGTATCTCCAGTGTCAGTCACATTCTTAAGCTATACCTGCGCGGAGTACCCTAAGGATTCCTGGTCAGAAATCTATCCGCGATCTTTCCTTGCCCTATGCTCGATGTCGAGACTGCTATGTGCTCGTTGGAAGCGTTGCGCTTGTGCGCTCGAATCGATGCAGCCAGATGCTCTTTGCGAACTGCGAATGATAAGTACCGCTCTGCTTTAACGCCCGGAGCCGTGGTGCCTTCGTACGCGACAACACGGGAGCGATATTGACACGCAGTCGCTCACAGAGATGGCGTCTTCGTCCCGTAACCTCGTTATCGGCTTGAGGAGATCTTGCAGCTAGACCTTAGCCGCTGCACAGCCATACAGTGTTGAGATGCCGTGCCTGAGAAAGTAGGAGTAGCGGTAGAGAGATGTATTGATACAGCGTAACAGCTCAGGTAAGTGAAGTTCTGAGCTCGTCCTACTTCACTTGCGGTTCTTCTCGGGAGGCTGGTATTCATGTGGCAACAGGCTTTCCACACACGACTCCGTGAAGGTGCACCAACAGTCACCGGCAACCTGTCACCCATGCACTAATCGACAAGCGCCTCGAACATATCCACGAAAGTCAACATGGACTATCGCTATTCGACCTCGAGGACCTCATGCCAGGGCTCGACGAGTTCCGATTTCGCAGGCATCACGTCCTCGAGGAACAACTCCACTTCCACGCAATCATCCTACGTAAGACGCGCTTCTACTATGTGAAGAGACGTTGCTCACGCCTTTCTCAGTACTCCGCCTCCAATCTGTCGCCTACCAACCAATACCGTACACTGCATGCAGCAAGTGCGCGGGCTCAAGTCGCGACCGCACCGTCGAGGCGTCCCAGAAATGACTACCCTAAGCTGTACGAGAACCGCGAGAAGATCGCTTCACAAGGCATGCCAGTAGGTCGAGTTGTATCTTTTCCCGCGAAACAGCCCACACTGCAGGGCTTTCTTGCACTTCGCTGCCGATGCGGGTAAAAGTATCGATCAATTATGGAGTGTCACTTGGCTCCATTAGGTTCACTCCAATGAAAGTGTGGATTTGGCTCTCCATAGAACTTTGAATCGCGCTCGCCCTCGTTGAAGCTGCACAGAGGTGCTCAAAGCGACCATCAAGGATTCATCGAGATTCGCCGTCTCATTCCACCGCACATACTGACGTACTCCTCCAGCCCTACAGCGAATACCCGATCATGTCGGCGAAGAACAGCAACTGGAAGCAAGAGAAATACAACCTCGGCCACGCCGCCCAGGCAGGACCCCTCCGTGCCATCTACAACAACAGCGACCGCTCGGCGTTTGACATCGCGTACCACAACAGGAAACTCGGTCACGATGGCAAGAACTTCGAGAGAGCGAGCTATCGGCCGCGTGTTCCCGGATCGTCGTCCGTGGCCGCGGCACTGGCTACGCAGAGGGATCGAGAGGAAGGGTGGACCACTGTCAGCAGGCGTTGAAGGGCGAGTCTGGGACAGTCCACTGGGTTAAGGGTCGTGAACTAACGGGGATGGCCGATGCGAGGGCGTACGAGGGGATCGAACGCAGCACGGTGTACGTGTGGCGAGTGAACTCGTCGCGGCGGCGGCTCGCTGGCTTGGGCAAGTAGATGGCGGCGCAAGGTATAGCCCTTGCATTCCGAGAGCTGAAGTAGAGCGATAGACAGAGTCATCGCCTTCTATACAGTCTATGTACATCGAAACAACATCATCAAACGATACTCAGCCTCTTTCCTCAATCGAATTTACACTGCCCTGGAAACATCCTCTCAGTAACCTTCCCCATAACCCCATACTTTACCAAATTGCTCACACCCCAAGCTCCCGGGCCCTTGTAGTTCCACATGAACCAGCCCTTAGCGCTGCGCTCAAAAGCATCCAGCTCAGCCTCAATGAATTTTCTCGTAGCCGTCTTCAAAGGCCCGTTCCAGTACTGCATATCGACGTTCGTCGAGCATTGGCAGCCGTCGATATAACACGTTGAGCCAGCTACGGTGGAGCCATCGGGGTTGGCGCAGATGTTCGTTTGGGCTGAGAACTCGCCGATGTAGACAGGCAGGTTTGAGGAGGCGGGGAGGAGAGCGGAGGACGTCCAATTACAGGCTTTGGCTATGTGTTGGTCTTGGGTGAGGGAGGAGTCGGCAGACATTTGGTTTTGGTAGAGGTGCGTGTCTATTGCGAACGGGGCTGGGGCGGTGGAGTTTGACAGTGTGGTAGTGTTGCCAACGATGGTGGCGTTAGCGTCTAGCCATTGCGAGGGGCCCATAAAGCCGTCGTGCATGATGATCTGGAGGTCCTTGTTCGTTGCTACTGCGCGGATGGCAGCGTAGGCTTCTTGTGCCCAGGACTTGGTGGTCTCAAAATTGTTCTGTTGCCAGGAGATTGGCTCGTTGACGAGCTCGAGGCCGAAGACTACGTCGGCGTACTCTTGCGCGCCGTACTTGCGTGCCATGGTCTTCAGAACGGAAATGCTCTTCTGCATGTTAGTGGTGCCGTTCGATTGAGCCTTGTCCTGCCAAGCGACGTTCCCGGAGTGTCCGCTGTTATCGAAGCCATTCTGCGAGCCTGGTGAGCCGTGGCAGTCGACGAGAACCTTGATCCCAGCCGTGCGGCACCAGCCGATGGCTTTCTCGAGATACGCGTCAGCACCTGTGATGTAGCCGGAGCCGAAGGTGTCGTACGCCCAGTAGCCGATCGGGATACGTACGGCGTTCAGTCCAAGACCGGCAATAGCTTTGATGTCGTCCTCCGTGATGTATGTCGCCCAGTGCTGCTTGAGCTTCGCGAAAGCTCTGTCCGTCTGATCGAAAGTCCACTGATCTACGGCATCGGTACCTTCGAAGCAGTCCGAGTCCATCCACTTCTCCAAGATCAACCAGCCACCCAGGTTGACGCCACGAAACGTCGACGGTAGTGCAGGGATAGCCGGAGCCATCGCAGTCGGCCCAGCAGACTGCGTGGCATTGACCTGCGATGGCTTAAGAGTGACTGAACAATTCGATGATGCAGTCGGATATGCAGCAGATGCTCCAGTGCCTGTTGGGAATGTCGCCATATCTGAGCCATGGTAACCCCGTGGTACCGAGCTCTGCGGCTCTGCACTGACAGTGATCGTGGCGTAGACGACGGAAGTGACGGTCGATGCAGCGGCCGCTACTGGCGTCGGGTCAATCTGCGCCAAGCTTGGTGCTTGGAATGCATAGAACCAGTCTGTCGAAGTCGCTCTTGGTGTGTGAGAGTGGCGATGCTGGTTACTGTGAGGATGGGCGTGCGTGAGGCTTAGTGATGTTGCTGTCGCCACAAGGACGAGCGACGTCCCTGACTTCATGTTGGTCGCGTGGATTTGGATAGCACAGACTTGGCTTTCTGATTGCAAGAGCGGATTTCACACAGATCCGCAATAGTCAATGTCCAGTGTCGTAGCGGGCCAGCCGTGAGTACAGTACTCCCACAGTCGTAAGGTGTAGATATCCGTCCGTCGCAAGCCAGTTGCGTACTCCTATGTCAAGTATGGAAAGTGCTCAACACTCTTCCAGTATTCTGAATTCGTAAGTATGCTCTGCTGAGCCTTCTCCCTAATCTCTCCTTGAATCGATCTCGATATCTTCTCGTAACGGTAACGACAGCAACACAACAAAGCTCCCCAGAAAAGCGAGTGTAAGTGACCACTAGGACCTGCGCAACCACAAGGGCGCTGCCGAACAAAGACAAAGAAAGCGACAGAATGAGCACGTGAAAGAGGAACAAAGGGAGTGCATAATGCAAGGAGAGAAGCACACCCAACGTGAAGTCCCGGTGAGGTGGCGGAGCAAGGCATGGTCTCTGCACATTGCTGCCGGCCACTGCTCGGTGTGTGGGTGCCGAGCACGAGCTTGACGAGCAAAGATAGATAGCAGTGGGCGGCTGTGGGGCTTGGGTGTTACAGATTGAAGGAAAGGGATGATACGCGTGGACGCGGGTATGGGAGCCTTGCGCAGGCTCCAGTCTCTCACCTTGTGGACCAACATTGAGAGCATCTTGCAGCCTGCTTGGCTGTCCTCGACTCGACACTTCATGCGCCGGCCATGTGTTAGATGTTGGTCGCATTCCTTGACTGCCACCTCACGATGGTGAAGTCTTGCCGTCGCCAGCCTTACGCGCTCGGGCCACCCGCCGAAAAGCTTAGCCTCACGCCAGTCGCAGATCTCAGATGAAGGAAAGGTCGTGGAGTACCGTAGTCCAGCGAGACACATGTATTCAAGGGTCTTGCAAGTGGCAAGGTGACGTGGAAGCTCGGATTCTGCATACCTTTGTATTTTCAGGCAATTGAGCTACTGGTCCACGAATGCGTCCAGCTCTGCCTTCGCTCATGTTTTAATTCAGACGCCATCATTTCGGTCCAGTATGGTCTCTCGCGCCATCCTCTCTGGCCCAGTCGTCTCTAGATACCCCCTGCAGCTGATTGCTGGAGGAGACGTCTGACAGAGCATTTATAACCAGCTCACCTGTTGTCCTCAGGATGCATGGGCGCTCGCTTTCTTGTCGTCGCATCTGCCCTCCCGCACATACTTGCTGACTTGTAGACGAGTGCCGGTATCATTCGCAGTGAGCGTGATGACTTCTGTATGAGCGGCGCGTGTCCTGCTCCCGAGTCGTGATCGTCAAAGTGTAACGTTGACGATTTGATGAACGGCTTGCTTCATGGCTTCGCCGCTTTCTCCCGAAGCGGTCCAATAATCTTATCCACCTGCTCCATCTCCCCAGCATCGAGCTTCTCGTTTCCAGCCCATATATCCTTGGGTGTGTGCTTCGCCAACTCATCGAGTCCCGGCTGATAGTTCCTCACCTCCGAGCTCAGCGCAGTGACAGCCTTCTTCCTCACGCTCTGCTCCTTGTCCTCTAATGCCAGTTTGAGCAGCTTCGGCACCGCTCCAATCGCAAGGCACCTCTCCTGACACGGCGCATTATTCTGCACAGCTGTGCTCAGACACCAGCACGCATACCGCCTACATTCCGCTTCTCCACTCCCGAGCTGCTCGACTAGCGGCATCCACAGCCCGAGCGCTTGCATGTTGTTCGCGTTGTCGAGATTCTCGATCAGCTGCTCGAAGTTGTCCCAGGCGATGAGTTTGTTCTCGAGGTCGACTTTGTCGGAGGGTGCGGTGATGGCGAGCATGGCGTCCCGCATGCGGTCTGCGTCCGAGGGACCGCCGAGTAGTTGCGCAAGGAGTTCTGGGTTGAGGCTTCTTGGGTTGCGCGGTGCGCCGTTGGTTGCTTGGGGTTGGTCGCCGGCACTGTTTTCGATACCCCATTGGAGGAGCTCGTTGAATTGAGACATGGCGTTTCTGCCTGATTTGGGTTGTAGATGCTGATGTCGAACGATTCAAGTCGATCTGTAAATAAGTGCTCTCGAAAATGCCCAGTTCACGGTATGATATTGCGAGATACTGTGAAGAGCGAATAGCAAACCTTGTGCTTGGCACTTTGCATGCACTGGTCGTTTCTCGTGGCTTCCACGTGCCTCAACAGTGCGCATAGCGACAAGGCGACACTGGCACACACAACGAGTCCGGTCCGGACATAGACAATTGATGGGATGGGTCACATTCCGCGAGATTTGTCTGCGAGATGTGTCTAGCTTCCAACAGGCCCAACCGACGGCACTCTGAAATCGTCTGCGAAGTCAGCAGAAGCGCTTTGACCTCAGAGTCGTTCCTTCCCCACTACCCCGCCACGTCGAAGAATCGTATGTTCAACAAATATGCGCCTGGCATTGGTATGCTGTCGATGGGCGGGCGAGGCATGTGGGTAGTATATGACGACAACTGAGGTGATGGTGCTGGCTGAGTGGCGATAATATGGCGTCAGCAGTGGCAGTGAGCCGGCGCAGCCTCCCTCAATTGTACCTTAGTGACGAACGCGCGTATGAGAGGCAACACCAATACTCGTGGCAAGCCATGACAGGCAACCATTTCGTGTGAAGGACTTTTCTTCCCATCCTCTATCTTGTCCTCGTCGTAGATTTCTCCTTCCACAATAGACATCGTTCTTGCTGCAGGAGAGGAGCTCTCGTGATTCGCTATCGCCTGGACCATCCGGCAGGAACGCTTCGCCAAGACTCGCCTGCCCTTGATCTCACCGACAGCTGGAAACGACTTTACATCACCACCCTCACGTTACACCTCACCCACACTTATTGCATCCACCCTGCTGCACTCCAGCATCACAGCTCACTCGATCTCTTCATTTACCAACAACTCACCCACCCAACACCGCCGCCATGGAGGGTACGTACAGCCCAATCGCGCACTTGACTGCGGTCAGCGCAAATGCAGCACACAGCTGCCTGTGCGACCATACAGCCCGTCAAGGATCTTGCTGACAACAGCGTTCGCAGAGGAAGTTGCTGCTCTCGTCATTGACAATGGGTTAGTCACGCACTCTCAGGCCACCGCACTGCTTGTGGCGGCTTCTGCTACGCCAGTAGCCGGCACAGGCCGGTGAGCTCATAGTGAATGCACCGCTGACATGGACTAGATCTGGAATGTGCAAGGCTGGCTTCGCCGGTGATGATGCGCCCAGAGCTGTATTCCGTACGTGCCATTGATACCTCCTGTACTTCTGCAGCAATGACTGACTTCGCACAGCGTCCATTGTCGGCCGTCCCCGCCATCATGGGTATGCCGACGTCACCCCTTCACTTCTATCGCAATGTCTGACAAGAACGCAGTATCATGATCGGAATGGGCCAGAAAGATTCATACGTTGGAGATGAGGCACAGAGCAAGCGCGGTATCCTGACGCTCCGCTACCCAATCGAGCACGGTGTCGTCACCAACTGGGATGATATGGAGAAGATTTGGCACCACACCTTCTACAACGAGCTGCGTGTTGCACCCGAGGAGCACCCTGTCCTGCTCACCGAGGCGCCCATCAATCCCAAGAGCAATCGCGAGAAGATGACGCAGATTGTCTTCGAGACCTTCAACGCCCCGGCTTTCTACGTCTCCATCCAGGCTGTTCTCTCCCTCTACGCTTCCGGGCGTACCACTGGTATTGTCCTCGACTCCGGCGATGGTGTCACCCACGTTGTGCCCATCTACGAGGGTTTCGCTCTTCCCCACGCAATCTCCCGTGTCGACATGGCTGGGCGCGATCTTACCGACTACCTGATGAAGATCCTCGCTGAGCGTGGCTACACGTTTTCCACCACCGCCGAGCGTGAGATTGTCCGCGACATCAAGGAGAAGCTCTGCTACGTCGCTCTCGACTTCGAGCAGGAGATCCAGACCGCCAGCCAGAGCTCCTCGCTCGAGAAGTCATACGAGCTCCCCGACGGCCAAGTCATCACCATCGGCAATGAGCGTTTCCGTGCTCCCGAGGCTCTCTTCCAGCCATCCGTCCTCGGCCTCGAGTCTGGTGGTATTCACGTCACCACCTTCAACTCCATCATGAAGTGCGATGTGGACGTTAGGAAGGACCTCTACTCGAACATCGTCATGGTACGTTGTGTTCTGATAACACGCTGGACCTCATGCTAACATGTTATAGTCCGGTGGTACTACCATGTACCCAGGCATTTCCGACCGCATGCAGAAGGAAATCACCGCCCTCGCTCCTAGCAGCATGAAGGTGAAGATCATCGCTCCCCCTGAGCGCAAGTACTCCGTGTGGATTGGTGGGTCAATTCTCGCTTCGCTGTCCACGTTCCAGCAGATGTGGATTTCAAAGCAAGAGTATGACGAGTCCGGTCCCTCGATCGTCCACAGGAAGTGTTTCTAGGAGCAAATGGCTTCGAAGGATGATGGTCAAAATTGTGCGAGGCACCGCGGACGGTATGAGTATCGCGATAGTCGTCAGAGGGCCCCATTTGGGGCCGCGCAGCGTCTATGTCGTGGCATCGCTGTCGATGGCAGCTGCATCAATTAAATGGTAGCTGTAAGCAATGACATTTGTTAGACGGTGTGCCTTATCTCCTCATGGTATCTTTCGTTTTGTGCACATATCTGCGTACTCACGAGAACAGACCTTCGCGATGCGGTGCCCGGAGAAGCAGCAGCCCGGACACATTCTGCAATCAAGATTTTGTGTCTTACGAGCTGCGTTGCCACCTTCTTCCAATATTGCAGGTATCATGATTGACCTCAGGAAAGGTGATAGCATCACGGAGAAACATCTCCTTGCATTTCTTTGGAAAGACAAGGTGACTCTCATGTCTTTTCGGCGACGAATTACATCCTACCCCCACGGTCGCAGCTATGACTATAACACTTCAAGAGAGTTGAGAGAAGCACGGAGAAACACTACTTACATGCTCTTCGAAACTTGAGGCAAGTCTCGCGTCCTCTCCCTCATAGATCACTCCGCATTCTCAGTCTCGCAGCTAACATGATGTTACCTTAAGAAAGATGAGAGAAGCATGGAGAGACAGCTCTAGGCACCACGTTCGGAATCCACCGTCTTCAGTATGCTTCCCACTGACAGCTACATCTTCCGCTTCTCGGGAATACAGCTCACATCATACTGCCTCGAGAAGGGCGAGAAGAAGCACGGAAAGATCTTGCTTGGACAGGCATGGAGGCTCTTGTATACTGGTCCCTCGTGTTCCAGCGTAGTCTTGCCGTTCCAGCTTGTGGGTCGTGCATCGATAGTGAGTCTTGCTCCCATAGCATACCGAGTGGCCTGCCTAGAAGCAGTTGCGGTGCACGACTGGTCTACTCCGGCCGCGCTCCTTCTTGCTAGTCTAAGGTGTGCTTCTCATAGCATATCGAACTACGCGCCTGGAAGTATTTGCGGTGCACGCCCGGTCCAGCCCAGCCGTTCTCCTGCTCGTTGATCCGCAGCTGCTAGAGGGTGGTCGATGTCACTCCTTGCCAAGGCATACCGAGCAGCCTACCTAGATGCGTTTGCGGTGCACACTCGACCCACGTTGACCGTAGTCCTCCTTTGTGAGGGGAGGGCAAAGTAGCATCATGGCCAGTAGACCATTCTAGTCGTAATTCTGCTTCGCGAGGATGCTGAAAGGGGAAGCACAAGGCTGGAATAGATGAGTAATGCAGCGAACAGGAAAGGAAAGAGAGAGAGAGAGCGACAGTGAACCTTGCGCCGCCTTCACCATGGGAACTCCATTGTGTTGCAACGATAATCCCGCGCAGGAGAATCCCGGGCATGCAATGGAAGGACCTGACTCGACGTGTCCAAGTAATGTCGAGAAGGATAAGGAAGAGGGTAAGGAAGGTTGCGACCACCAGTGCACTCGACGGCACTCGAAGATCACCCTCTTTATCTGCCCGCTGCCTTAAGTCTCGTACGGAAGGGGTAGGGGTACTGACACGATCCAACTGATCTTCTGGCTAATGTAATACTGATCGACACATCCTTACCGACGTAACACTACAAGACAGGGTTATTTAGACGGCTAGAGTGGTCGACACTTTCCCACTCACCGGCTTAACACGGGAACGAGACAGAATGGAGGCCTTGACGGAAAGTCGACGTCACACTTTGCTGATCCTGTAGGTGTCTACACTACCTTAGACTCCCCATGTACGGACAATAGCAACGAAAAGAGAATAGCCCACCACATAGTAGATTTCTCGTTTCAATAGCCGGGCGGTGCTGCGAAAGACTATGGCACAGCGCGGGCGTCGGAAGCAGTTGGGAAGATGCTTAAGCGATGGTAGCATAGCTAGTCGTTTCCGCAGTGATATCAACAGGACGAGTGAGCTGTTCCAGCCATGTGAAGTAACTATTCAGAGGAGTATATGTCAACCCTTCATCACTGTGACAAGCCCAATGGATGTTGTTGTGCCGGGCTTGGCGATGGTCCATGCTTTTCGCGGTGGCAGAACCCGGAACGAACCGACTCCTCCTTTGCTGTCTGTCGACCTCAGAGCTCCAAACCTCATCTCCTCTCAATATCACCTCACCACACCTCTCCACACCCCTCAAGATGCTCAAGAAGTGAGTCAAATAAGTACCGATATCACCATTGATGCATTTGCTGATGACTCTCACCTCCACAGCGGCATCACCAGGTCGTTGCGCGCGGCGGCGCTCCGCCGACCGGCTTTCCCAGCAAAGTCTTT
>JAVRRP010001239.1:0-10536 GCA_036872775.1 Oleoguttula sp. CCFEE 5521 | reverse complement strand
GCGGGAAACTCGGCTTGGTACAAATAATTTACTCCGACGTCCTCGGCATCCGCACGACCGCGCAGTTCAACTGCAAGATCATAGATGTCGCTACAGCCACGCCGGAGCTATGGTGCTCGGACAATCTGGATAATGTGAAGTTTAGTGCTGATAAGCAGGGTTTCTCAGCGACTGGGGTGAGTATGGAGCTCAGTGAGGACGGGGAGATTTACAGGATCAAGGGAAATGTCAATAAAGCCTGTATCGTAGACATCACTTTCAAAAGAAGCACAGAGGCGTTCGTAGCTGGCAAAGACGGTGTAACGAGTTTCGGCACAGATCCGGCGAAGCCTTGGGGGAGAATATACCACAAGTTCTGGCCGCGGTGCGAAGTGAGCGGGAGCTTCATCACGCAGAAAGGCGAGGTGGACTTCAGCGGGAAGGGTGCTTTCATACACGCCATGCAGGGCATGAAGCCACACTTTGCTGGTGCGTTGCATTGCCCCTAATCCTTGCTCGTGGAAGCTCAGGCACTGACAAGCACAGCTGCGCGCTGGAACTTCGCCTCCTTCCACTCTCCCTCCTACTCCGCGATCCTGATGGAATTCACCACGCCGCCGTCGTACGGCACTTCGGTCGTAGCTGTGGGCGGCATCACGTCCGGTTCCGAAGTCCTCATAGCGGGTCCCCAGCCCGACGTCGTCCATAACACCACAGCGCCCGATTCTGATAACGAGTGGCCGGAGCCCAAGAACACGACGTTTGCCTGGAAAGGGTTGGATAAAGATGGCAAGGAGGTGAAGGGGACGCTTGGAGGAGATATAGGGAGGCGGATGGATAGGGTGGATGTCATGGGGGAGATGCCCAAGTTTGTCAAGAACATTGTGGCGGGGGTGGCTAATACGAAGCCGTATATCTATCAGGTATGTTCTTGCTTCATGTGAGTGTGGATGAGGGGATGCTGACTAGTGGCAATGTAGTACTGTCCGAAGATGAAGCTGAAGCTTGAAGTCGATGGGAAGGTGACGGAAGAGGAGGGACAGCTGTTCATGGAAGCCACATTCATAAGCTGAATGGCGAGTAACGGGGACAGCGTGTAGCAGGACGTATATACAGGGTACAGCATCAACGGTCGATGAGTCACGGCCGAGGGACGAGTGTGCATAAGTAATGTTAATCAAAGCAACTCCACCACCATCAGATCGCCCGGCCGTTCGTGATTTCGCTCCACTAGATGCTATTATGCTAATGCCCATGCCCCAATGGTAATGCAAGCTCTATTACCAGCGCCTTCGCTAATCATGTTCAAGCAGTGCCAGTCTGTTCCGCGCTCCAAGCAACCTTATTACCCACGTTCTATAAGGCCAACACCATTGGATCAGCGTCCACCCTCGTCTTGGCACAACGACCTGCCGATGAGCCGCACGTCCAGTCCCAAGAATGTCATACACTCACCTCGTGCTCCTCGCCAGCCTCACCGATCTCTCCCCTTCGGCCGCGCAGCCAGCCAATCGTCCTCGACATCCACCGCACCAAAGCCACCCCAGTCAGCGGCCAAACCATCACCCCAGAAAGCATCCTGCTGCGGAGCTCCTCGCAGCGGAGCGGCGTCGACACCATCATGGAAAACGCCTGGGATTGGACCGAAGTGTAAACCCAGTGCAAGGTCGCCGAAGGCAGGCTGTTGCAGCAGTGGCGGATTATCGAACAAGCCTGGTGCATTCTGCTGCTGTGCTGGCAGGAGATTAGCAGCACGAGCCTGTTGGTCAGCGGCGGCGAATTGGTGGTTCGTGACTTGCAGGCGTTGAACGTTGGCGGCTTGCGCTTGCTGATTGGCGTCTTGGGTCCTCTGAGCGGCATTCCGAGCCCGTTGGGCAGCCGCGTCTTGAGCCCTTTGTCGCGCAGATTGAGCGCGCGCCTGGGTCACAGCTTGCGCCTGGGTCACAGCTTGCGCCTGTGGGTCTCCAGCCCGGAGCCGGCGCTGTTGCTGAGCTTGGAGCGCTTCAAGCTGTTGCCGACGCAGCAAGTTGAGTTGTGGAACTCCCATCGGTCTTTGATCGACTGGTGCGACAGCGGGCTGCATTACCTCGTAACGAAGGGGCTGTACCGCTGGTACGTTAGGCTGTCGATGTTGCTCGGCCGGTGGATTGTGTGGGGCACCAGCCAGATTATCTGCCATTTGCACACAGTGTCGCTGCCTGGCAGGTCGATTCATCAGTCGTTCAAGCTCATCAAGATGTTCGCGAGGTCTCCTTTCCCTTGCTCTGACCGGAGGCGCAGGATGAACAGCTGGGGGAGCACCAAGCATAGGCTGCGGCTGCCAATCCATAATCCGTGCGTTTCGCAGCCTTCTAGCCTCAACGAGATCGTCAAGTCCAGCGATCGGCATATCAGGCGGAATTCTATTCCGCGCTAAGACCGCCGCCATGGCCGCCATTCCGTTTGCATCGAGGGCCCGTTCTCCGCCAGCAGCGCCAGCCGCTGTGTCTCTAACGCGGTGGCCTGCGCCATGGCGGGCCTCGAGCGCGGCGACTCTACCATCCAGACGTGCGAGGTTTCGCTCATAGGCGCGGTGACGTGGCACCAGGAAAGCTTCGTATGCAGGTGGCATGCCATAAGCTGCCATGGCGGCTCCAAGTCCTGCAGCTGCATGTGGTGCTGCTGTGGCCTTCTTAGTAACGGCAGCGGACATCTTGATCTGCAGATCTTCGGCCGTGACGTCTGGGTTCGAAGCCACGACTTCAGCACGAGCAGCGTCTTCTGCAGCTTTGACTTCACGCTCGTGGCGAGCTTCGACATCGTCGTAGAGAGGGCATTTGCCTCCTGCAGTGGGAGCTAGCTGATGTCCGGGAGCTGGGTACCCGCCGGTCTGGTCAAAGTGCTCGTATCCCTTGAGAGATGTACTACATACATAGCACTGTAAGTGCCCGCATGATGGGCAAGTCATCTTGTTGCAGCCGTACTCTTTGATGAACTGCTTCTTGCAACCATTGCAACCGCGGATCAGAGCGGCGGTCATTGCTTCTTCGATCTTGTGCCGGCTGTTGATTTTGTTGTCGTTCGCATATTGTTCGCAGGACATGGGGATGTGACTCGTGGCTTTGCATCGTCTACAGCTGATCTTGTTGCAGTCTGGGTTGGCGCATCGGAACTCAAAGTCTTCTTCGACAGGAGGGAGAATCGCTTTGTAGTCACAGAATGGACACTCTTCGAGATCATCTAGCTCGGCATCTCGGATATCCTTCTCTTGCTGAAGCTGCGCAAGCCTCTCAAGCAACTTCTTATCCGCAAGCTGATTGAGCTGGTAGGGATCAAATCCGGCGCCGCATCCTGCAGTGCAAAGCACGCGACATCTTGAGTCACCAACTTCAGACTTGATGTAATTCTCAGAGCATTCCCAGCACGTGAAATGAGCAGTATCACCATTGCAATGGATTTGCCTGTTCATGGGCAGGTCATCAAAGCAAGCTTGGCATTCTGCTGTCAGACCAGCATCAATCGCTCGTTGTAGATTGTCGGCCTCCATTTTCTTTTTGGTGACTTCTTCGAGGCGCAGCTTGCGATCAATGTTCACCCGCTTGCGAGCAGCCTCAAGCTCGTCAACCAGTGACGGCCAGCCGGAGTTCACCGCAATGGTATCCGCATCAGCAAACTGCGTTGATGGTCGACCACGGCGAGCTGAAATCTCCGTATCGAGGAGACTTGCGATATGCACGTGCGATTGATAGTAGTGTTTCTTCTGCTTGAACACGGCAGCGATATCATCCTGAGTCCATGTGGGAAACTCACTCTTGAGCATGCTTTTGATAGACCCACCGAAAGAGTGCGGTGCAGTTTCCCTGTCCTCGCGCTCCCAACGAAGAAGCAGTGCGGCGTCAGCATCTTCGCGGCTGTCGGCACGTTTCCGCTTCAGATCAGAGATGCTCTTCTGCCTGGGGTAAGTGGAGCCAGTCAGAAGGTTATCGATGATGCTGTCCAGTCTTGCTGGGCCGGGTATCGCCTCGTAGCCGTTGTTGTCGTCGTGCTGTTGGTATAGTCTAGTGACGTGATCATGACAGACATCTGGGAAGAGCTCAAGGACGCGCTGCAGGCAAGTGTCGACGGTAAAGTCGGTCGCTTCGCCGCTCATAGCGAGTGCGACCTCAAAGTCGCGAGCTTCCTGCGTGTTGCGCAAGCCGTCGTACTCTTCGTCACGATGAACATACGGTACCTTAGGCCCCGGCGTCTCCATCAAATTTGCAGTGGCGCGCACGCCGGTGATCTCTACCTCGTCTTCGGACTCTCCATGCTCGTGCTCAGCAAGAAAGTCAGGAAACCCTAGCTCGGGCAGGACGTTGTCGAAACCCCAAAGGACTTCTCCAGGCTGCTCAACTGCGGGACGATCAATGATGAGTGGCAAGTCGTCTCCGTTGTGGCTTTCGTCGTCGCTGACCAGGTCAATGACATGGCGATGCGCTCCTCCTGCGGCTTGTGCGGTCGCCATGCTGAAGCTGGCTGTAGGTTGATGAACACAATGTAAGTATGGTAGTGGATCCAGCAGTCCAAAAAGGTATTAAGAGAGCGTTGGGACTGCTGTCTCTCAAGTCGGAGGAGTGATTGGTGTTCGGAGCTTTACGGTGCCTGAGACCTGGGCAGAAAGGGGTGAAGTCCAGCTTCACTGTCTGGCAGTCGATCATTCGGTGAGACAAGTGCTCGGATACATAAGTGTCAAGAATATTGCAGCTGCCGTGAATTGGCAGTGTAGAGAGCTGTTTGCGGAGCTATCGTCGAAGTGTATGGGTCTGTGGAGATGATTGTCGAACGTCCGGGAGTGCATGAGCATCCGGAGTCAGTGATGAATGGAACGCGGTCTGATGGTCTAGTCTGTGTCGTGAGTGGACGATGGGTGTGAAATCAGACTGGTCAATGTCAATGTGGGTGTCGCTCCTGCTGTGTAGCCTCGTGCGGCACTTCCGGTGAAAGGCTCACGCAAGGCTAGAACCGCATCATTGGGACCATTAGGCTTCAACTCCTCAAAGTGAAGCTATTGGAGAAGGCCAGACTGGGTCCGCAGATGTACGAGCTCAAGCTCACGCCAGGCTGACTTGCTCGTACAGAGATATGCGAGCTATCACATGCACTCGAGACGAGGGCATAGCATGGCGCCGCGGAGCATACGCGTACGATATGGAGGAACGTCGAAAGACATCCTCGATACACGCCAATGGTGGGGACCTTCCTGAACAGACAGGCCCTAGACTCATGTCCTTGCAACATATCCACATCACGAAAATATGTTTGACCACTGCTCTGTCTGTCGACATTTGTGCGCGGTGCGTTCTCGAGAGTCCACACTCCTCCATCGGCCGCCTTGACTTAGGCCAAGTCTCCCAGCAACATGGCCACCTCTCTACCTGATGCAAATTCACCGGACATCTCCCTGGTAGTAGCCACGCCCGCCGAAAACCTCGCTCAAACCCACGCCAACAGCGTCGAATGGCGCGGCGCTCTCTCCCTCGATGCCTATCTCAAGCGCGAAGCCCTCCTTTTGACTCAAGACCTGACCCGCGACAATGGCCTCAAAGCCTGGATGCTCGTCCACACTCCCCCGGGAAGCTCAGAACGCAGAGTCCTGTGCGGTTGTGAGAGTATACGCAAGCGGGCGCTTGTCAAGTCTGAGAAGGGGGAGGTGAGGGAGGTGGTAGCACATGGTGTTGCGAGTGTGTTTTGCGAGGAGAGCAAACGGGGCAAAGGGTATGCTGGAAGGATGATGGGGTTGCTTGGGGAGAGATTGCAGGGCTGGGGACGAGATGGAGGGAAGGAAGTGGCGTTTAGTGCGCTTTGGAGTGATATTGGGAAGGCGAGTGCAGCTGTTGCGGATTGTTGAGGTGGATAGAGTGCTAACGTTAGTCGCAGAACTTCTATGCTGCGAAAGGATGGAAAGCTATGCCTTCTTCGCATATTAATCTGCCGGCTGAGTCGAGTAAGACCCTCACTGGACTGCCGGAGACTACTCCACTCAAGGCTGCAGATCTCGCCCCCCTCTGCACGGCCGACGAGACTCTACTCCGCTCTCGACTTGCCAAGCTGAGCAGTCCCAAGACCACGGTGACTTTGCTTCCCGACTCCCGGACTTTCGACTGGCATCATGCGCGCGAAGATTTCATCGCCAAAGACCTCCACTCCCGGGTTCCTGAGATCAAGGGTGCGATCGTCGGCACAGAGCCAGGCAAGCGAGCATGGTGTATCTGGACGAAAGTCTGGACGAATCCAAATGAAAAGGCTGGCGACACACTGCATATCCTCAGACTTGTGGTCGAAGATGCAGCATATGACAACTTCGCGGCCGCTGGATCCGAAGTATCAGAGTCACAGGTGAATGGCAGTGGCGGGAGGGAGAACGTCGTTCAGCAGATCTCTGCACTACTCGTCGCCGCTCAGAATGAGGCAAAGGACTGGAACATGCAGCACGTGGAGCTCTGGAACCCTACTGCACTTGCACTAGAGGCTGCGAATGCAGTACTACCTGAGACGAAGGTCGTGGCGAGGGAGAAGGAGAGCATCTGCAGTCTGAGGTGGTATGGCGAGGGAAGCGGTGAGGACGTGGATTGGGTGTGTAGTGAGAAGTTTGGGTGGTGCTAAGGGCTGCACCCCACGTAACTTGCCTCGTGTCTCGCACCGCCATCGTCGAGTCGACTGCATGTGACCTGGGTGTCCCTGACGGAGAATATTCATACAAGCTTTGAAAACGATCGAAGCAATGTGATGGTCGACTGATCAAGTTTGTTCTCTGTCTGAATGGTCTTCTTCCCTGCGTAGCGTACAGACTTACGTGTCGCAGCTGCATTCAAGCAGTAGACCCTCTTCGTGACATCACGCCCCTCCACTTTCCCAACGACAAGTTCAGAGTGACACGACGCATGGAGAGAGCACCGAGATGGGGTCAAACAGTCTGACTGCATCCAAGTGATTACAAACACCGTGACATAGCCCACAACAGCCAGATCTATCTGCACGTGTGACTCGCAGCAGCAGCACTGCGGCATATCGCTATCGTACGGCGTCCGCGGGGTCAGGAAATATTGGCACTAGCCCGCGAGAGTTGCGTCCAGCACAGTAGTGGAGCCCACGCAATCAAGAGGCCAGCTTCATTCCAGCACCAGCGCTCCACTTACGACGACATTCGCCTCACGCCCGCCACGGCACGTGCTTGTGTTTCATCACCTCACGGCAAGATGTGTTGCTAAGCTCAGCAGAGTCTTGGAAGGAAAGGGAAGTTGTTGGTTTCGTGTGAGGGGTGTTTTGGTTTGCCCGATCTGGGGAGGGCGACTTTGCCGCACGGCACTGGCTGGTTGGGGAGTGAGGCATATCTGCTGCACTGCTGTGTACTCAACTTTATACAGTGTGGCGATCGAAGTCACATTAACAGCGGGGAGTCAACGAGACTCGCTGTCAACCAAGGAAGACATTCACATCACCCCGTTGTCGTGGTAGGCCGTCATCTAAACCGCAATCATGGCGAATAACGGCGACGACACAGCTATGCAAGAGCTGCTCCGCAAGATCGAGCGCGAAAAGGCCATCATCAATGCTGCCAACCAAATGCGACAGGCCACCAACAACCCGGCTGTGAACTCACGCGTCGAATCGCAGATTCGCGATGCTCGCAGGAATATTGCTTACTTTGAGCAAACGCTGCAAGATATCAAGACCAGACTTGTGGGTTCTGGGGTTGGCCAAATGGGACTTGGAAATGGAGGTACTGGAGGAGGCGGTGGTGGCAATACTGGAGGGCCGCCTCCGCCCATACATGGAGGTGGGCAACAAGCGAGGCAGCAGCAGAGTGGCTATACTCAAGCTGGGTATGGCGACAGGGCTGGAGAGGGACTGATACCGCCGAGACCTGTGGGTGGTGCACCCGAGAGGACGCCGCGACAGAGGCCGAATTATAGCAAACTGGGTGAGCATAGCATGGCTTGTGTACATTGCAGCAGTGCATACTGACTCCAACCCAGATCTGATCAAATACGACACACCGCATCTCGGGCCCCGCATACAGCTTATGCTGTCCCAGATCGAGTTCAAGCTCAGTGTGGAGAAGCAGTACAAAGACGGCATCGAGAAGATGGTCAAGCTCTACCAAATGGAGGGCGATCGTAAGAGCAGAGCAGACGCCGAGGGCAAGCGAGTGGAGAGCAATCAGAAGATCCAGCTGCTCAAGCAAGCACTGCGGCGATATGAGGATTTGCACGTTGTCGATTTCGCCGACGCCGCGGACGACGATAGTCTCGATGTCCCGACGCAGCGCAAGCCGCTGAGCGGTCACTTGTCGGTCAAGATACACGCTATAGCTGATGTGGATCATGCCTCTACTGGGAGATTCCAGCGTGGGCCAGAGACCTTCGTCATCATGAAGGTCGAAGATGTGTTCAAGGGTAGAACAAAGGCGACTAGGACAGATCGATGGCTGGATGAGCTGCACGACTTCGATGTCGACAAGGCTAACGAGATCGAGTTTACGGTGTATGACAGGTCTGGAGAGCACGCTGTGCCTATTGGACTCTGCTGGATCCGAATCGCCGATCTGGTCGATGAGCTGAGAAGGAAGAGGGTGGAGGCTGAATTCAACCAGGCTGGCTGGGTGTCTGCTGATAAGATGGCGGATGGCAGCCCGCAGTTCCAACCGCCTCCTGGCGCTCAAGGTACGGTACCGAGCTCTGCTGGCGGACCACCCGGATCTGGTCTCAACGCGCAGACTGGCCCTGTATACGCTGATGCCTGGTTCTCTCTCGAGCCTGTGGGACGTATACAGATTACACTCGGCTTCAACAAAGCTACACCTGGCCGCAAGCCCTTCGATGTCGGTCTTGGGCGTAAGGGTGCCGTGCGGCAAAAGAAAGAAGATGTTATCGAGCAGTACGGGCATAAGTTCTCGCTGCAGAACTTTTACAGTATCATGCGATGTGCGTACTGTGGCGGCTTCCTCAAGTACACCGCTGGCATGCAATGCTCGGACTGCAACTACACATGCCACAAGGACTGCTACCAGAAGGTTGTGACGAAGTGTATAAGCAAGTCGAACGCCGAGACTGATCCGGACGAGGAGAAGATCAATCACCGCATTCCGCATCGCTTCGACACATTCTCCAACATGGGAGCGAACTGGTGCTGCCACTGCGGGTATATGCTTCCACTTGGCCGAACGCAGCCAAGAAAGTGCAAGGAATGCGGTCTGACGTGCCACGCCAATTGTGTGCACTTCGTGCCTGACTTCTGTGGCATGAGCATGGAGGCTGCGAATCAGATCTTAGCTGAGCTGCGAGGTATGAAGGGGAGAATGCTGCAGAACAGCACTAGGCTGCGGCCAGCTCCTGCTGCTTCGAGGCCGACTCCGCCGCCTCAGCTGCAGAGCTTTGCACCAGGGCCAGATAGTCGTCCTGTGCAGTCGCAGCAGCTTGACGACCGAGGGGAGAGGCCGTTCTCGTACGGCAGTGGGAAGGACAGGCACTCTGATCAGTATGAGCAGCCACCGAGGACGAGCTCGTACGGCCCAGGCGGAGCTTCATCGCTTGATGCAGCGAGAGCCTCGATGGCGAGTGGCAGTGTCCCGTTATCGCCAGAGAGCCAGCATCGTCCGCCACCGAACAGAGTCCAGTCGTCGCAAGCCTCTGCTGCTGCAGCTGCCGCAACTGCTGCTCTCGCCGGCAAGCGTACACCTGCGCAAGACTCACGGCCAGGCTATAATCGTGGCTCTACTGATTACCAGCAAGGACACCAGACGAGGCCATCAGGACCATACGCAGATGGCTACAAGGAGAGCAAGCAGATGCCGAACGTGCCGCCACAGCAGCAGCCGGTGTACGACCCTTCCGCCTACGCTGCCGTCAGTGGCTACCCCAATTATCAACAACAGCAGCAGATGCAGCCACCCGCACCTCCAATCAAGTCGCCATATCAACAGCAGATCCCGCCGCCTCCTCAAATACAGCCACCCACGCCAGAGCCTCGACAATCTCAGTCACCGCCACCTCAACAACCCCCTCCTACCATCACAGCGCCAGTCATCGAGAAGCGCACTGCCGCTCCTGCCGCTTCCACGCCTGGTACTGGGCGTCGCATCGGCCTAGACCACTTCAACTTCCTCGCCGTCCTCGGCAAAGGTAACTTTGGTAAAGTCATGCTCGCTGAGACGAAGACCACGAAACAGCTCTACGCCATCAAAGTGCTCAAGAAAGAGTTCATCATCGAGAACGACGAAGTCGAATCCGTCCGCTCTGAGAAACGCGTCCTCCTCATCGCCAACAAAGAACGCCATCCTTTCTTGCTGAGCCTCCACGCCTGCTTCCAAACCGAGACGAGAGTCTACTTCGTCATGGAATACATAGCTGGTGGCGACTTGATGCTGCACATCCAGCGCGGGCAGTTCGGGACGAAGAGAGCACAGTTCTACGCCGCGGAAGTGTGTCTCGCGCTCAAGTATCTGCATGAAAACGGCGTCATCTACCGCGACTTGAAACTCGACAACATCATGCTCACGCTGGACGGACACATCAAGATCGCAGATTACGGGCTGTGTAA
>JAVRRP010001238.1:0-10540 GCA_036872775.1 Oleoguttula sp. CCFEE 5521 | reverse complement strand
GTAATGCTGCACGTCAAAGCTGAAGTCGACGTCGAGACTGAGACAGCGCTGGGCGCGTTCGTGATCAGGAAGATACCCGCTGAGGGCCAGGTGCCTGTTCAACGTAGGTCATGATCTTCACTTTCTGTACGACCTTCACGAAGACCATGACATAAGATATGAGAGTGCGTTGTCCCTGCCATCAGTCCTGTGTGCCCCTTCTGAGCCCCAGCGGCTGACATGCACCTCTCACAGCCATCACACCCGGAAGCGGCATTTCTGACCCCAACAACCCTATCACCACCCACCTCAAACCCAAGATCTTCAATTTGGCCATTCTAGACACAGCACCCCACTCCCTCACCCTCTCCGCACTCGTAAATCTCACGAACCCTACGAAGTATACCGTCACAGTGCCCTACATCGACATCAACATCCTCACCAACGGCACCCTGCTCGGGCACGCGACAGTGCGAAACCTCGAAATGAGCCTCGGGCACAACGCTTTCATCCCCGTAACCGCAATCTGGGAACCCTACGCCTCCAACAACGGCGCCACAGGCCGCGAACTCCTAAGCCAGTACATCTCCGGCCTGAACACTACCCTCACCCTGCAGACCTCCGAGGCTTCGATCCCATCTCTCCCAAGTCTGGGCAGAGCGCTGAGCAAATTCAACGTCACGTTCCCGACACCTCGCCTCGGCTCCACGCCACCATCACATGACCATCCTCCTGACGATCCTACCGAGCCTTCCGAACCGGGCAAAGACGATCAGAAACCTCACTTCATCAAAGACGCCACAATGCACCTCATAACCTCCACCGCGACCTTTATCCTCCTCTCCCCACTCTCCCATAACACCCTCTTCATCACCTCTATAAACGCCACGGCTTTCTACCACGATGAGGTCGTCGGTACGATTCTGTACGATCTGCCTTTTGCGGTCCCGCCGGTGGATAGTCATGGTGAGGGAACCGTCACACCCAGGTTACCCGTGGATTGGAATCTGGGCAGTGTGGGGTTCGAGGCTGTCAAGGGTGCGCTGGGGGGAACGCTGAAGTTGAAAGCGGAGGCTGATGTGGGGGTGAAGGTTGGGAGGTGGGGGGAGGAGGTTTGGTTCAGGGGTGGGGAGATAGGGGCGAAGGTTAGGTTATGAAAAGCAGATGGATGTTGGTGGTGATAACAGGGGCAGTGCGTAAGGCAAGATGGGAGGAACATACTTGGGCAACCTTGGCCGTGGGTCAGAAGAAGTCGATAGGAACCCGTTGAACGTGGTTCATTGATCATACGGACCCTGAGCATACGGACCATGAGTATCGAAACTTAGGCCGCTATAGGAAACACAATCTCGAGAGGGTGTGCTTAGTTTCAACTTGCTTTCCTGTCGTATATACAGCTTTACTCTCATATATCAACACCATCAAATCTCGAGGGAATCTGTCCCAGAACGCCAAATCGCCTTCGCTGATGCCAACATTCCCAAGCCCAGACACTCAAGCACTAGCCTTCCGTTCCCTAAACTCCACACTCCCACTCGCCTCCCCCTCACCCTGCTCCTTCTTTCCAATATTCAAAAAACTCAACGCCCTACTCGCCCGACTACTAGTCTCACTCGGCCGCTCACTCGCATCCTTCGAGCTCACCGGATCCACAACTCTCGCCAACGCCGGAGCAGCGCAAAGCCCAATCGGCATGAGTGTGCCGAAACCAAACACCACAGCAGCGACGATGAGAGCGTACTGCGCACCCTTACCGTCGAGCGCGAGGTGGTTGGATATTGGCGAGAAGACTGCGCCGCCAGAGATGGCGGATGTGATGACGACGGAAGCGAATTTCGTCTGGCGGCCCATGCCGCGGAGGCCTTGGGCGAAGATTAGGGCGAAGAGGGGACCTTCGAAGAAGTAAGTGAGTAAGAGCATGGTAAGGCCTGTTTTGCCTGGGAGATGCATGGCGAGCGCGGAGAAAAGTATCGTGCCGATGTAGAAGGCTAGGAGGAGGTAGCGGGGTTTGATGAAAAGGTTCAGTCCCGCGACGATGAAGCGACTAAGCGCGAAGAGCGTGTGGCCTATGGCGTTGAAGTTGGCTTCGTTCCAGTCTGGGGAAACGACTTCGGCCATATATCCCGAGAACGTCGTGCCTACGACTTCTTGAGCGCCTACGTAGCAGAATTGCGAGAGCGCGGCAAGCGAGAGAATGATCCATATCACCGGGACCCTACCGATAGAGGCTTTATGAGCGGAGTCGAGCCGCTCCGCGGCGTCTTCCAGCTCCTCTTGCGTTGCTTCGGGTAGTGGGACGTAGTGATACGCAACCGCCAAGGCGATTGTGAACAGCGCTATGCCGAGGTACGCGTACTGCGTGCTCACCAGACTCGGTGCATTCAAGTTCTCTCGAAAGAAAGCACGGTTTGCAATAAGCGGCGCGACTACCGTGCCAATAGCCTGCACGCCTTGCGAGAGGTTCAGGCGGATTTCAGCGTACTCTGGCGGGCCGCAGAGGGCTATGAAGGGGTTCGCGGAAGTTTCTAGGACAGATAGGCCGATGCCAACGATGATGTTGGTGATGAGGTAGGCTGGGTAAGACGTGAGCACCGCTGACGGCCAGAAGATCAGCGTTCCGCAGGCATAGATTGACAGCCCGACGGAGTAGCAGGCTTTAAACCCCCAGTGGTGGAGCGTCCAGTTGCCTATTAGCCAGGGGCCTAGAAAATACCCGATGAAATACGCGGAGTGGATTGAAGTTGTCTGACCTGCGGTCATGTGGCTCACGCGCTGGAACTGCTGGTTCAAGACATCTAGGAGGCCATACTCGAAGCCCCAGATGAAGAAGAGGATTGTGACCATGGAGATGGGGAAGACGGATTCGCGGTTCGTCATGTGCAGCATGGATTTCTTGCCCTGCATGTTGACGAAGTCGAAGAAAGCGGGAGAGTCAGGGGCGGTATGGCGCGTGGTATTTGTGAGGGCTGTTTGGGTACGATCGAGGCGGCTGGGGAATTCGGACATTTCGGGCGTGGTGAGAAAGTCCATCATGCCCATCGGTCCGTCGTCCTCGGCTTGCTCTCGCGGAGGGGATGCGTGTGTATGTGCGTTTGCGTCTACGCCATCTGGGAGTGAGATGACTGAGGGTATCCGGTGCGCATTCGCCATATCGGCGGTCTGGTCTCGCAACGAGAATGTACCAGACTTTTCAGTCACATCGCCTCGGTCTCGCAGCATCTGCGGCATGAAACGTGAGACCAGCGGCTTCAGTGCTGGGACGCAACCACAGCATACTCCTACGTTTACTTCCAGTACGCTCCACATGAATGAAAGTGACGCATACCACGAAAAGTCGGTATCTCGAGTCGAGCTCCCGGAGTCGCCACTCTCGCTTTGAATCTCGGCTAGACGAGTCTGCGATGCCTCCTGTAGGTATGCGATGCGCACGACGTCTACCGCAGCGACGAAGATACCGAAGGAGAAGGTTATGATCAAGATGATCTTCTGCTTCTTTGGCAGGCGCATGCCGGTCAGGATCGGCATTGGGAGGAATAAGATGGCCAGGTCCGTAATGATATTTAAGGGCGCAGAAGTGAGGTATATGATCACGATATCTGTGCACTTCGCGTTGTCCGGCAATGGCGTCGCAAACACTGCACCTACAGGTCGACACTGGAAGATGTTCAGAAATGTGAGAGCCAGACCACCTGCGTTGACCACGACCAACGTAGCGATTGTGGCCCATCTGAAAGTCCTGTTCGTCTGCGACAAGGTGAGATAGAACATTAAGATCGAAGTCTTCGTAGCCATGAGCGCCGGGTTGTACAACACAGAGAAGGCATAGTCTGCCTTCTTCAGTGTCGATTGCCATGCGTCCGGCACATCCTCTTCATGTCTTCCGAGTCCATATCGTGTGCCCCAGCAGACCGCAAAAGTCATGCCAAAGGTGAGGAGCCATGCGACCAGCATAAGGTAGTCATCTGGGGAAATTCTCTTCACGATCGCGCCGCGCGAGATCATGCGGAAGATCACGAACAGAGTCGCTATGGCCAGTATGATCGAGCTGACCGCCAGTACGGCAGGCCCGCGCCCTTCGATGTTTGAGTGCCCCGTGTCCATGGTAGCTTTCGCGCGAGATCACTGCTCGGTATTCTTCGATGTTCGCTCAACCATCGTGCCATGCACTCTGTGTCGCTTACTGCCGCCCCCAGACCGTCCACTGCAATGAAACAACCACTCCTAGCAGTCCCTTCACTCTTTCAATCCAATTGTCCGCCTGGCGCAGTGCTTCCCATCAACTCAAGCTTCGAGATTCGCGTGGCACCCACGCTTCAATATGGTCCAACTTCTTCCAGTACCATGCTCTGGCCTATGCATATACCGACAGTAAGGAAAAGCAGAAACCCAGTACTCAGGGAAGTAAGGTACAATGCCACGAGGCAGACCCGACGTCGACATCACAAGCAATAATGCGGGATACTTTGGAGAGATACGGGTCGGTGAGTACTCGGATGCCCAGAAGCAGACTGGGACAAGCGATTTGTTGCCTCCGATTCGTCGCTGTCATGCGGTACCGTTAAAAAAGTACCGTACTGACGAGGTGGGCTGGAGCTACTAAACTCAGTCTGGATTTTGCAGGGTGACGATGCGAGGACCCCGCAATCTGGAATCGTCTGGAATGAGCGCAATTTCTTCGAGGCATCTTGACCATCCGGCAATGAACTGATACCATTGGAGACATATTCCACTTTGTACTTGCATGCTCGTCGCGGCTACTCTCCTCAAGTAATCGACTGGCAAACGTCTCCCTTGGCTTCAAATGATTGCCATCCAGGTCGAACACAAAGCTGGCAAGGTTGCACCGAAATCACGCCGTGACTGTGCATGAACGATCGCACCGACCAGCCGAGTCTGGGGAAATCAGTACCGAGACAAACGTCGCGTGTCGCGTGTCTCGTCAACGTCCGGAGCCGCCAATACTGCGCTCCTGCATTCCAGGATTTCCTCGCAAGCCATGACATAGTCAATCAGGCAAGTCGATATGTGCATCGATCATGACAGCTTGCGCACATCAAGCCTGCGTCCACTTCTCGTCTCCAGAGCACCAGTCTTGAGATCCCAGCCTAGGTCCTCAAGCGGCTTACGATACTTTTGTAAGAGTTGATCGACGTCTCGCATGGTCTTCTCCAGCACACTGAGACCTCCTCCGTCTCCTGCATTGCCAGTGGCAATACCAGTGACCGCCTCAGCCATGGCAATTGCATGCCACCATGCAGCGATGATATCAATGCACTCAGCGCCCTGCTTCAAAGCGATGGACACCTTCAGCTGTCTACCGATTGTGCGAGGCTCATACCACAGGATGTACTTCTTAGCAGCGAATGGCAGTAGCAGCTTCGTGAGACTGGTGCTACCCAGCGTTGTAGACTTTGTCGAGGAGTGCGTCGAAGCGATGCTGCTGAGTAGATCCGAAATCGAGGCGTCGACAGTGCAGTGGCCGAGCAGGCTCCCATCAGCACGCCGCATGACACCGTCCCACTCAAAGATCCACTCCGTCTGGGCCACCTCTTCAGGCGAAGGCACGTAGTCCCTGCGAAGATGGTGGTAGATGATGCCAGCTCGCTGCCGGTTCAACGTCCGCATGCTCACAGCTCGTACAGCCCGCCGATTCGTCTCTAGATGTATCGCGAGTAGTAGCATCAACGTTGTCCACGTAGCCATTGGACTCGTGACATAAGTAACGACCTGACTCCCGACCAGCATCCCCAGTAGACTTATGACAGTTTCCTGGCTAGAGTCCTTCGCATTCAGCTCCCCCAAGTTGCCCCATTTCGCGAAGTGCGCTGATAGACTGGCCTTACTGCTTCCTGCTGCAACGCCACACAGGGCTCTCAGGACTCCTGCAAAGGTCAGTACAAGTACACGCAGTGGCTTCGGAAAAGCAGGCGAGAGGCAATCGAGGACGAAGGCGAAGTCGTTGAGAACGTCAGCCAGAAGACGATACATCTTGCACTCGGGCTCGAGAGAAGTCCCGAAGCGATATGCGAACAGTATAGTGATGACACGGCCGACGGACTGCTCGACTACGGACAGGAGCAGAGCGGCAGTTGGAGAGGCAGTGGCGTCGCCGACACCCACACTCGAAAGAACTGCACGAGATGACAGCAGACCAGCGATGCTGCTCGAGAAGGCTTGTAAAGAGTCCTTCGTCCGTGTCAGCAGTGTGGAAAGCGTCACACTTCATATCAGGAACGCAATACATAGACTTGATACCTTACCAATGTTCAGCATACTGATCAAGTCAAGGATACATGACAATGACCCACTCGAAATAATCACTCGTGACGCTGTGAGGATAGCCGGCAGGAAGGAAGACATCTAATGTTCTTTGAAGCAGCGACTTGGTCTGCAATGGTCGAACGAGGTCGACTCTGGCGTTGCCCTGATCATTCGTCGACTCGACGTGAGTCATAGTGACATTGCCGGCATCGTCGTGCTCGATTACTTCGAGATTTGCCATGTTCGCAATGTCGGGCACTCCTGATGAGGCTAATGTGAGGATATAGGCAAGACAAGGTGATTTCGAGTCAACGAAGTGAACATTCGAAGGCAGGAGCGAATGCCAAGCCAATGCTAAACAAACATCACGTTATGCAGAGTACATTCCGATGTGACCGGCATCCTCATATAGTCTAATTGCGATGTATGGGTATATATAATCGCTACTCCCACGCTTGCTGTAATGCTTCACCACGACCTCGCCTCCTGCCGGTGCTGAACTGGTTGAAGGAAGACACGCTGCTCCGCCAAGCTCGTACGCTATAATAGCGAACGCTGCCGGTCCCCATCTGCTCTCCTGGCAAATGGTTGTCGAAGTATGGAACCGTAACTTTAGCCCCGACTAGGTGGCTGATTCCTCATCTGCCACCTTCGAGCGCCTTTTTTACAGCCTCAATTTGCTCCATGACGGCGCTTCTGCTCGTTCCACCTTTTGCACTGCGCATCTCAACACTCTTCTGGTAGTCAAATACCTCCATGATATCCTTTTCAAACCGCTTATCAACGCCTTGAAGCTGCTCGAAGGATAGCTTGTCCATCGGCTTCTTCACCTTCTCTGCGAGCGCGACACACTGCCCGGAGATGTGGTGTGTCTCGCGGAAAGGTACCCCTTTCCTGACGAGGTAGTCTGCGAGGTCAGTGGCAAGCATGTCTGGCGTTAAAGCTGCTAGCATGTTGTCTGGCTGTATCGCGAGCGTACTCAAGACTCCGGTGGCGATCTGAATGGAATCACCGACGGTCTTCACGTGGTCGAGTAGGGGTTCAACAGACTCCTGCAGATCTTTGTTGTATGTTGATGGTATGCCTTTGATGCTCATCATCAAACCTGCCATCTGTCCAAATGCACGTCCAGCTTTACCTCGAAGCAGCTCCAGGGAGTCCGGGTTCTTCTTTTGAGGCATCAGACTACTGCCTGTGGAATACGCATCTGCGAGCTTCACAAAGGCGAATTCGCCACTCGAGTAGATAATCAAGTCCTCGGCCCATCGAGACAGATGCATCATCAGCATACTTCCCCACTGCATCGTCTCAACGACAAAGTCACGGTCTGCGACACCAGCCATCGAGTTCATGATCAGGCCATCAAATTCCAGCTCCTTCGCGATAGCATCACGATCGACGTTGAAAGGGTTTCCAGCAAGCGCACCACAGCCGAGCGGGCACTTATTGACCCTTGCCTTCACCTCTCGCAACCGCTGTAGGTCTGATGCGAAGAACGACCCGTACATCAGCGACCAGTGACTCCATCGTATGGGCTGTGCACGCTGCAAATGTGTGTAGCCAGGCATCAGTGCATCAATCTCCTTCTCTGCTCGCGCTGCGATGACCTTGAGGAAGTCAATCAGGTAGCCTTCAAGCTGATCAAGCTGATCCCGTAGCCATAAACGCATGTCCGTAGCCACTTGATCATTCCGACTCCGGCCAGTGTGGAGCTTTCCGGCAATCTCCTTTCCTATGATCTCGCCTAGTCGTCGCTCGTTGGCAGTGTGTATGTCCTCGTCCACGCCCGGTTGAATCTCAAACTTGCCAGTCTCCCATTCTTTCAGCACTCCCTTCAAACCTCGCTCGATCTCCGAGAATTCTCGTTCCGTGAGTATGCCTGTCTTGACATTCGCCCTTGCGTAAGCAATACTCCCACGAACGTCCTGGCTATGGAAAGCTCGATCGAAGTAAATCGACTCGTTGTACTGGGTCATGATTGGGTCCTGGCCGCCAGTAAATCGACCACCCCAAAGCTTGCCCGCTGAGGGCGCATCAGAGGAGGTAGCCATGACTCTAGACTGGTGGTTCAAGATACTGTAGAGGTATATACAACATCAGCTGACTGTCCACGCAAGATTTTCGGAACATTTTGTTCTTGGAACCCGACAGCCCGGTATGCCAGCTCGTAATGCTTGGCAGGGCTGGCAAGGGATCTCAGGTGAAACACGCCCAAACACGGCGACGTCGAACTCCTGACTTGCTCAGCGGCAACATATGGTCTCCGCTCAACACACTCATTCACTAAGTCACTATCTTCGACTCTCTCACTCATTCGAGGTCGGCATTCTCACACTCGTTCTCACTATCCTTTCCGCGTCCATCGAAGATACCCGGCACTTTCCGCCATCACAAAGAGCATCGCGACCATGCTAAATCTGAAGACCACTCTACTCGCGCTCCTCGCCACCGCGACTTCCCTAGTCGCTGCAGCGCCACCTGCTTGCCTTCTAGCTGCCGTCAAGTAAGAGCTACAAGTGTGGGCAGGGTGTGAGGGAAGCTAAAGGAGATACAGCACCTGCCCCGACCCTTCAGACTTCAAGTCAATCTGCTCCAGCCCTGACACAGTCACGAGCTACATATCGAAGAACTGCGGAGATAATGCGCAAACTGCGCTGAGCGCTTTCGAAGGCGTGTGCAAGAACGCGGGACAGACAGTTGGTAGGCGCATCGCGCAAGTAGCATGAAGTCTGCACAACGCTGACATGGGACCTAGTGATCTCAACCTCGTCCTCAGCATCTGACTCCTCGACCGCATCATCAACTGCATCATCTACTGCATTAGGCACCTCTGCGACCTCAAGCGCCACGGACAGCGCTAGCTCCGCCTCGTCCTCGGGTACGGACACCACGTCAGCTTCCGACAGCAGCATGTCCAGCACGCTGGCGACCAGTGCGTCTGCTACTGGCGGTACAGCATCGGCGACTGACTCTTCCACAGCTGCAGGACCTACGAGTGGCTTTGCCGGCCCAAGTGCAACAGGCGCTGCGCCTAGTGCTTCGAGCACAGCAAATTCAGCTACAGGAGGTGCTGCTAGGCTCGGGATGGACATTGTAGGACTGTTGGCTGTGGGGTTCATGGGCGCTATTGTTGCGATCTGAGTCGGACAGACAGGTCTTGAGATACCACTGTAGGCTGAGTCTTGGATAACGACATTGCGTCAGGGCTGGACCCTCCTTCTACCGCACAGATCTGGTGGCTCTACATCTCGTCAACACCTGCTACGGCCCCATAGCGCTACGTCTGTCCTTGTCTGTTGTTGTAGTCAGTCGGTTCAACAGCGGACGCCGCACCTTGCGTATGCAACCGTGGTCACTAGAACGAAAGATGTTGAGCACGTGATGCACGTTCAAGTCCTGAATAACCCGCACGATCTCTCTCGTCTTGAGCGCTGTTGCATTGCGGGCGTGTAGAATGCATCGCACCGGGCGCTCAGAACGAGAGCTGACAGTGAGATCTTATGTGTCACATCGAGATGGTGTAGCAAGACACGAAGCGCTCCACTTTTCGTTCTGCGGCGGTACCTGCGCTAGCCAGCCTTCTCCGCACTCGCCAATAATAAACCTTTGCCCCTCTCTGCGGCCACCGTCGTACAGCAACGCGTAGCTCGCATGCCCCTTTTGATGGTTCGCGCGGTGCCGAGACATTCGCCTCTCTCACAGTCGAGCGACGCGTGGATGTCATGCAGATACAAGGCCGACGGAATGGTTGGTGTCTGTTGCATGCTGCAGAGCCGCGCGCAAAGGAACTGCTCGGGTGGCTGCCGATCGTTGGTCTGACCGTTCGCCTGTCGGCCGCCGGCACGAGCAGAGATTAGAAAGGACCAGGGGTAATGGCGCAAATAGCCGTGGAAAGATGTAGAGTTTCTCGAAGGGCGCCTTTGTTTGGTCGTGGCTTTCGACGAATGCCGACGAATTGATCAGGACTCTGGCTACAGTGATGATGCTAGCAGGACGATTGGTCTATCACGACGTACTGACGATGACCTTGCTGATGGGACAGTGTTCCGACTACGCGTCAATGGCCATCAGAGATCTTCGCGACGAGCCCTCATACAAACTGGCGAGATGTCACAAGACGCGACGAACACGAGGCACTCGTCTGGCACCAGCCAAATCGGCAGCGCCAGGGCCCGGTTTTGGCTGAAGCTCGTACTTTCGCAGAGTGGTCCGCTGCTGGTGCTCCACGAGTGCGACGGAGATCTCACGCTACCCCGTTCTGACTGCGACCCTAACGCAGGCTAACGGTTGCTTGTGCGGG
>JAVRRP010001237.1:0-10540 GCA_036872775.1 Oleoguttula sp. CCFEE 5521 | reverse complement strand
AGCCGATCAGAAGCAGGACCCATACCAAGCCAAAGAGCGTTACGCTGAGAGCGTAGAAGGTCACAAAGAGACCCAGCGGCTTTTTCACGTACTGCCGGAATCCACGCATGGAGCGCTTGAAGCCTTCGCGACGAGAGTGGAGGAGATGTCTGACATGATCGTGTAGCTCGCCAATATCTTCATCAGACCAGCCATCAAGGGTGACACCATGCGGAAGAACGGCAAAGCGCGACTCGCTCATTTGCGAGGAGACGGACTGCCGTCGCTTTCGCTCCTCGTCTTCTGACGGATCCGTGGCACTCCCAGCGGTCGCGGGTGCAGTCCTTATAGGTGCTAGCTGAGTACTGGTTGTGCCAGCCCTGGCACGAGGAGGTGGTATGGCACCGCTGAACTCCGACACACCATACCTCGTAGATCCTCGAGAGAGCTCGTACGTCGGCCGTCGGTTGAGCAAGCGTCCGAGATCAGGCACAAACAGAGAGTTCTGCACGTTGGTTAATGTTCCAAGTGTCTGTACTTCGGGATCTGAATATCTTAGCACACGTAGTAATTATCGATTTGCGATGATACATACCGATCAGATCCAGCATGCCAATAACATCTGCGCCGTACTCGTCATCAGCCGGTAAGTGCTGAATCAGCGGTGGCAGAGCGCCACTGCGGAAACGCCTGAGCCCTCGATTAGTTCGAGCAGCATTGCCAGCACTATGCATTGCGGCGGGCCCGCTGTTATCGGTCTCGCGTGAGTCGGGTCTCCCGACGCTGATGGAAGGCGCAAGCTGAGGCGCAAGATCCGTGGGCTGTGATTTCACTGGCTGGAGGCCGCGTGCTTCCTGAGCGGCTGAAGCTTGACCCTCGACGATCGAGGGCATGTACGCTTCCACAGTTCGCTGCCTCGCTAAGTCAGTCCCAAGTTCCGGTGAGAGCGGCCGCTGAGGAGCGGACGTGCTTCGTCGGCGAGCATTTGGGGTGCCCGGAACGGAGAAGTTGGCAAAGTCGTGAGTCGTGACATTTTCCGACGCCTGTGATCCCGGTCGAGGAGCGTCTCGTGATGGTAGTCTACGGATCCTGATGCTCGAGGGAGTCCGCATGCTTTCACGTGAGCCATATGTGTTGAGGCCCGGCCGAGTTGACTGGGGAACTCGAAGATGATTGCTATTGCCAGCAGGCGTAGTGGGCTCTGGTTGTCTTCGGTCACTAGTACCGAAGTAGTCTGTGACAGAGTTGCGGCGGCTCGACATGGTGGGCGATAGATATGCGTAGAGCTAGACTAAGCTCTTGTCGAGATCAAACGGCGTGCTGCTCTGGCTTTGACGTGTATTGTGGGCAATCGCCACTCCAGTCACGTCGACCTAGGCTTGGAGGATAATACCGCCAGCATCCGGGGTGCAGCCGTGGCGCGTGTAAGTACCTGTTCGGTCTTACAAAAGATCTACCCAACAACCTGATACCAACTTTGGCCTCGGCGGCGCGTAAAAAGTGGTGACTGTGCTCGTGGTGCTATCGCTGCGGGAAGTGCAATGCAAGTCGAGTATCCAAATCTAGCTATACGCGATGCGATGAGGCAGGCAAGAAGGCAGTAAGTCTATGAAGTGAGGTCGGCAAGATAGGCAAAGTCACGATGAGAAAGCAACAGGAAACCTTCGAGTTGCAAGGTCCACCTCCCTGCTAAGCAGTCCAAGCTTTCTACAAAACAAGCTACGAGGGTCGCCTAGTAATCGCGTAAGATGTACAATCGCTCACAACTGTAATGTAGTCAACTCTGGCACTGCTCTGACCTCCAGGCGAGCGTCTAACAGTCTGTTATGACGGCAATGATCACGGTGATATGCCATCAAATCTGACAAACATGGGAAGTGGGTGATGACAAAGTCCCGGCACTTCCGAAAGTATGGATCATTCGGCTCTATTCGCTGCCGAGCCGAGATGATCGACTCGCGCAGGTCATGTGATTGACGATTGACATATTGCTATGACCTTGCGCTCGACGTGAGACGCCTTGGAGATCGCAGATCCATCCTCGCTCAGCACTCCGGCTGGCGATCGCAGCTCTGACCTCGCTACGCGCGTAGTGTCATCGAAGCGCCATAACTTCATCGAACTTGATGAGACACAGCAACGGAGACTCTGTCCGAGTATGCTGCTCACACAGGCAAATTGAACCTTTGCCCTTGCATCACCTTACTCCAGTAGATGTAGAAGAAGTCGGTGTACAGCACCGTTTGAATGATGCCAGCGATCACGGGTATAGGTTCGAAGTGGCCCTTCTCCATGAAGTATCTGAAGACAAATGGCAGTCAGCACGTGCATGGCTTTATTCCCCATCTGATCTGCCAGTAGACGATCTCACCTCCATATCCAATTCGGGATGTACAATGCCCGGTATGCGCCGAGCGCGAAGATGTAGTGTGTCGTTATCGTCTCGGCCGAGCCCGTCCTCTGCAACATGAACAGCTGCGGCAGTATTGCCACGCTTTCAAGCCAAAGACTAAACGCCCACAGCATCTCCGCCAGCTCATACTTCGGGGGGAACACGATTCCCATTACCGCTGCCCCAGCCAGCAGGTACTCGACCTTGAAGGTATCGGCGTTCGGGTCATGTGTGGGTTTGTAGTCGTTCAGCATGAGGTAGACGATGTAGACTTGTGCTGAGATGAAGAGGATCTTGAAGATCGTGTTGTAGAGGCCCAGGCCAGAGGCGAACGGGTTCGTCCAGAGGAGGTCTAACGAGAGGGTCAGATGGAGGGTCGCAGGCGCGATCGTGCAGAGCATTGCGGAAGCGTACCGAGATACCGTGTGATGTAGACCAAGAGGTATGCGAATTGCGATTTAAATGATATGCCCGATGCGCTCTGGTTCCGGTCGTCAGTAGATCCCCAGCCATTGCATTTCCCCATGCCCGTAGTCATGCTTTGCCCGCGCGCATGGCTTCCCCATCTCATGTACTCTCGATTGCCGCTGGAACATCATGCACGTACACTCGAACTTCGCATCTTAGCCAGTAGTATGAAGATCGACGCGAGATGGGAGAAGTCCCCTGAACGTCCGGATCAGTATCATGGTCCTCCACACCCTTGATCTCAGTCATCATACATACCCAGTATCCTGAAGATGTTCATACTGCTTGTCCTAGCGCTTCCGCGCAATCCTCTCCGGGTGCCAGCAACAGGCGCAAGTCGGCTCAAAGCAATGGCCCTCCTTTGATTATAGAACTGCTGACGGCGTTGGGACGGTAGTTACGAGCACGAGCAAAGATTTGATGATGTTGCAAAGGAGTGTGGGGGTCTGCGACGGCGTCTATGGCAAGTTATGAACAAGCTGCACTTTCCTGACTGCTAAAGTCTGGCCAGCTTGCACATGCCTCAAACACAGGGCTCCCAGCAGGCGGACGATCCCTTACGGTCCGCGAACTCAATTCAAGCTTAGTTGTCGATCTCTTGGCGTTTCATCTGGAGATTCAGAACTCATATGTACAGATATTTTGATCGTCTTTACATCGTGCACAAAAGCAGGACTGGCCATCTACATTGAAGCTGAGTGCCGAAGGTAACACGACGCTCTCCAGTAACGCAGACTGGCACGCGCCAGGCACAGAACAAGCAACCTGCCTGATCCCAGCAATGGCCCTCCCGCTGTCCAGCGGAGTATTGGAGCAATGATGCCCTCCATCAAATTCGGTTTTGACCACACTAGCTTCATCATAATTGCCAGCCATCATTCTCCTCCCCATAGCCAGGTATGGGTCCTTAAGGCCATGTAAGTGCAGCGTTGGCTGTCTCAGCACAGCCTTCTCCTCTCCCCTCTTCATTGCCTCCTCATCCAGGCATCTCGTCACTTCCTCTGTCAAATCCGAGCAAATGAACACGCCAAACTGAAGCTTCGCGAGCCAAGGTATCTCCCCGCCCTGCTGCTGCCACATCAACAACGTCGCCGCTACTGACTGAACACGACCACACCCGCGATCTCCGCTTCGGGGTCCTTCTTGCCGGCTTCCCAGACTTCGACAGCACTTCTTACAGATGCGTGTAGACTGCTGATTCTTGTCTCTCCGGCTCCGGTGTCGGGAAAGCACCAGCGATAGAAAAGTCCTGCTCCGGCGAATAGCTGCAAGCCCGGTCCTGCTATGGAGCGGTTCGGCGCGGTTGCAAAGACGAAGTCGAAGTCATGCTTGAGTGCTAGGCGAATGGGGGCTAGTTGAATCCTGATGATTGGTCCTGAAGAGCCGGCACCGTGCAGGTAGAGGAGGGCTTTCTTGGGTGCAGGCTTCAATTTGGTGGAGGGCGCCATTGGCGATCGACCTTCCCAGTGGTATGTGTGGCGGTGATTGATGCTATTCCATTGGGACCACCATGGCATCAGCGATCCTCTCACTCCAGCCTCTGTTACTTCGGCGTCATTCGTAACGAGGGTCGGTGTTTGCCAATTCGGGGGTTCCGGCGCTCAACTCGAGATGCCGGATCCTTCGAAGGACCGACACGACCAACACGACCAACACGACCAACAAAACCAACGGACAGACGACCAATATCGATAACACAATGTCATGGGCCATTCTGAACCACGTTGGGCGTATCTGATTTTGTGCATGTTCTACTCTACCCAACTAATATGTACACCTCTCAGCTCGCACACTCGACACTACGATTTGGCAGTAATCAAGATGGGCAATCCAATACCGAAAGACGACTTTACATAGCCAAAGAAATAGACTGCCTCCATCGTGAGCGATGATAGCACTTTCAAGGTCTCACACGATGCGCAAGTACCATCTCTCAAGCCAGATGAGTTCTACATCAAGACCGAAGCCGTTGCTAACAATCCCTCGGACACGTAGATCTTAGGCGACTTCCAGACCAAAGGCGGAATCCTAGGCACGGATTACGCTGGTACAGTCGTTGCCATAGGCTCAGATGTCACGGGTGTCGCGATCGGCGACCGATTGTGCGGCGCAACGCACGCCAGGCACGCTGATCGGCCTGATCGGGGTGCTTTCGGGCAATACGATGTCAGTGCCGGTAGGATCTGGCTCAGGCTGCCAGTTGAAATGAGTTTCGAAGCTGGAGCGTCACTTCCGGCTGGTCTCTGTACGGCGGGTCAGGCGATTCGACAGCTGGGTTTGCCTCTGCCTGATGCTCCTGCTGAGAAGCCGAAGAAAGTGCCGGTGTATCGGGGGAGTACTGCGACGGGTACACTGGCGATTCAGCTGTTGAAGCTGTGAGTGTCGAGGTGTTCTCGCGAGCTGTGGATGAGCTGACGGGATCGACAAGCGCAAATTTGATCCCCATAGCTACCTGCTCGCCCAAGAATTCAACCTAGCGAAGTCCTATGGCGCGGCAGAAGTCTACGACTATCGCTCTCCAAGCTGCGTAGAGCTCATCGTAAGTTGCCATCATATTCCCCTGACATCAATTATACTGACGACCCCGCTCCAGCGCAAGAACACAGCGAACAATCTCGCCAACGCCCTGGATTGCATCACCAGTCCCGAATCTACGACTTTCTGCTACGCCGTCCTGGGTCGCGCAGGGGGCCGCTACGCCAGCCTAGACTCCTACTCGACCTTCGCCGCGAACCGCAAAGCAGTGAAAGGAAGTTGGGTTCTCGGTCCGGTGATCTTCGGTGATGGGTCATCTTGGCCCGCGCCGTATACACGAGAGGCCGATGAGGAGCTGAAGGACTTTGGCACAAAGCTGTTCCAGGTGTGCCAGAAGCTCATTGAGAAGGGCGAGCTGAGGGTCATCCCTTGAAGGTCATTGAGGGTGGGTGAGATAAGGTATTGGAGGGGATGGAGTTGGTAAAGCCTGGAACGCTGAGTGGAGAGAAGGCTGTTGTGAGGCTCGTCGGAGGCTGAGTGACGTGCAACAGGATGTATGAGGTGCACAGATAGTTGCATTCAGGTCGCTATCGCAGGGTCGTTGTACGTGCATGTCCCATGACAGTGATTGGCCTGGTCGGTTGAATATGTGGACTCATACTACCACGTGGGTGACAAAAGAAGCGGACCGCTCAACGACTCTCTGTAGTAGGAAACGGTGATATAAGCAACACTGCGACAGTATAATTCCATACGCAGCTACTCTGTTGGCGAGAGTCAAGGAATCTTCTCAAGGAACTCTCCACGGCAGTCCTATCTGCAGTTCGTTATTGTGGTGCGATACATTGTATCGGTGTCGACAGTGAGGACCTCTGGAGTAGTTTGCTTCTTTTGCCATTCACGTGATTGCAAATACTGTCACCACAATTTCTCATTGTGTCCGTTATTGATGTATATGTGGTGGAGAAGATGGGAGGTTGTAAGAAATTGAAGGTACCTAGTTGTAAGCGTGTTTTGACTTCTGCTTTTCCTCATCCCGCACCCTTCTTTGCACATGTCTTGACACCCACAAACCCCATGAATCGCTCCAATGCATTGGGCGTATTAATGATCCGTGACTGATTTCACCGATAGTGGACCTATAGCCGGGTTCAAAGACTGATAATCGTACTACCCACCGGCCTCCTTCAAGTCCTTGAACGTTCTTGGATTTCGCTGCCATATCATTGCGCAGCAGCACAGGCTCACGACCGCCACACCCAGACAGACAACCAGCTGGATGCGGAATGCGTTCGCAAAGGAGAGACTGACAGCCTGAACTTGATGTGGATTCAAGCTTCCAATGGAATTCAGGCTGCGCTTCAAGTCGCTCAGCTGCTGCGGAGTCAACGTCCCGTCCAGATCGACATTGAGCCGCGCATTCAAGATGATAGTCGCGATTGCGAGGCCCAAATTCCCTCCCAACATCCTGGTCTGTGCCTGTACGCCTTGTGCTGATGCTGTGCCGTGTCAGTGTGGGTCCGTATATGCAGCCTGCAGGCGACCTTACCAGAGTCAAGCTGACTTGCAGTCAGCTTGACGACTATAGTGCCTGACACGAGGACGCCGCCTATGCCGAATCCGAGGATGACTTGGTAGCCGCATAGTGCTGCGGGTACAGTGGCTGACTTGCTGACGAAGGCTAGTAGACCGCAGCCCAATGCGGTGAAGGCGGAAAAGACTGTGATGGTTTCGAAGGATCTGTTGCGAGCGCCAGAAGATAGAAAGCCGGCTATGCCGCTTGCTGTACATGTGTTAGCTTACGACTGGCGGCGAATCTTGCATCCAAGTAGTGCTGCGTTGTTGGACTCACAAACGGCCGCGGACCCGAGAAAAGGTAGAAGGTCGATGCCAGCTCCTTGAGCAGTGCGGCTGTTGACGATCTGCAGTCGCTCGCTGAGTTCGATGAGAATGACGTAGAGCACGTAGCCAGATAGCATGGCAATGCTATTCACATATCAGCAAGTGTCTGTGAATTGAAAGGCAGGACACTTCACTCACAGAAATGCGCCCAGTAGGACCCGGTCTTTGATCACTCTTGTGTGAAACAAAGGGCTGATCTTCCGTGGCTTCTTCGATAAGAACCAGATCCAGGCGCCAAAGACAATGGCCGCAACCGCTCCGCCCACCAGGCATCCAATGATCGTGGGTGAGGACCATGCATACGTGTCAGACCCAGCTTCCTGGAGTGCGAATACGGTCAGCACGGTCGTGCCGATGATCAGTAGTGCACCGATAAAGTCCAGTTGAGACCAGGTGATCCGGCCTGCAATGTCCTGCTTCGGCCAAGTGGCCAGCATGACAGCTATGGCGAATCCTCCGCATGGCACGTTGAACAGGAAGCACCATCGCCATGAGCTCTGCGTCGTAATGACTCCACCGATGGTTGGGCCCCTATACGAGTCAGCCAGTCAGAGTGCGGTGGGGGTGGGCACACTGACAAGATGGAGGAGCAGGTGAAGACCAATCCGGAGACTGCGGACACGAACCCGAAGAGCTCTGCAGGCGTTATCTCGGGTATGACCGTCAGCGGAAGTGAGTACACGCCCGCGGCCCCCAAGCCTTGAATGGCGCGGAATATGACGAGTTGGTTGATCGATGTAGAAAGACCAGCGCCTAACGAACCCACAGTAAGGATTGCAACTGCCTGCTCGTACAGTATGTCAGTGGTACGATCACGCAAATTGACTGGGTCTGCTCACCCAGATGGACGCCCACTTGCGGCCGATAACATCTGAGACACGTGCAAAGATGAGGGCAAATCCTGGCTTCGTTAGCGTGAAATTGAGCGACTGGTCCTCGGATCCTGCTGGCTCACCGAGATCAACGAGCAGGTAGGCAAGCACCACCCATTGGAGCCGTACGAATTCGTCGAAGTGAGCTCCGATAGTGACCAGGGCGGTGGCGACGACTGATGAATCGATCGCGCCAAGAAACAGAGCGAAGCATAGGCTGCACGGTGAAGCTATAAGCCAGGATCCCACACTTGCGTGGAATCGTCATACCTGAATAGTACTGCGTAGTAACGCCAGCCTCTCAGCGTAGGATCATGCCTGCGTACTTCGCCAGCGTCGTCTGCAGTCTGGTCTACCGAATCGAAACGGTCCATGCTCGCTAAAGATTGTCGTAGTAGGGCAGGGAAGCAACGAGTCAAAGTCCAGTCCGTTGCTGGTCGGTCAACGTAGAGCAGATCACTGCTTGTATACTCTCATGCTTGACACGACACGAATGCTTTAGCGGCACGGTGTCGCAGGAGTAGGACGTTCGTGCAGCTACCGATGCCGAACGCGGAAACAGGCGAGATTCTGGAGTTCGGGGCATTATGGCGTTTCGTCAGGCCAACGCTGATGTTGGTAGGTGGGGAGGTGCAGAGCGGTATGTCAAGCGTAGCAGAAGGCATGTCCGTGTGCCGTTGTGTAACAGGCAGGGAACGGGTCGCTCCTGCCGCCGTGGAATGCGAGATCAGGCCGTTACGATCCCAGATCACCCATCTAGATCGTTCCCCATAAGCTGCGTCCTTCTTCACCAAAGATGGGTTGCACTAGTGCGAAAGCCACAGGTTCATGAGCTCCACGTGTAGCATGGCCGTGGGTAAATTGCTGTCGCTGGCCCTGACGGAAATGCGCAGGTGAGGCATGTCGATAATGCTTTGCCTACCGCAGGATCGCTGTGGGACATCACGATCGTGCAGATTTCGTGACAGCACACATGGCTATGCTTGTATGCTCGGCGGTGTAACCCAGTCAAGCCAGTATGTCGTTCCCGCAGTTCTTTCAATTCCAGCTTCCCTGCGCGTGATATCGTTAAACGTCGATTGAGTGCTTCTCCGCAAACCACCGAGCGGCCCAGGGCTTATTGTCGACTCCGGTGTCCGCTCCCGCTCCGCCATGGCGACAACAAGCTACACGACTGCTCGTGCGTTGCGACGGAGTTGCGATAGATGTCATGTGTCGAAATATGCCTGTCATCGCCCAGTCACAGGCGTCCATTCGCCATGTATCCGTTGTGCAAGAGCAGCTGTCTTATGCACAACAAGCCCCAGAGCCGCGAGGCGGTATAGGAATCCCTGACTACGGACTCTACTCACGGTAGCCGTCACCTCTTAGCAGCCGAGCTCGATCGGGCATCTATGATTTTGACGACGACGGACCTGGCTTCAACTTCGACACAGTCGGAAATGGGTTTGGCCTGACCACTGAACCCGACTTGAGCTGGCTGAGCGGCAGTTACGGCGATGTAGACTCCGGCTATAACACCGCAAGTTTGTCGATCGAGACACGAGGCAGTGTGGATGCCAGTGCGGCGTGGGAGCCATTGTGGTGCTCACCGGATGACCCACACGACCTGGTGTTACCCAGCACTGCTGGCCGCAATACTTTCACGCACGATCTGACGGAATTATCTGAACGGCTACAGCGTGGACTCGATGAGACTGAAGTCGGCCAGAGTGACAGCGACGTGGATCAGTATATGTTGCTCCGGATATGGATGCTTTGACGTGACTGATGGTTCTCAGACAATGTCGGACGTGCACTGCAAGGCTTGCAACGCCTACTGGCATTGCTCGAGGACTCTGGCCAAAGCCGCCTCTGTAGCACAAAGGTAGGTAGCAGTAGTACGATTAGTGTCTCGTTTAGCACGCCCGAAGCTATGCTGGCCATCCATTGCTACACACTGGCAATTCGAGGCCATCCACTTCTACCTCGCCGCCTTCCCCGTCCTGCTCGCGAGACTCACCGGGACCAACGATATCATTATCGGTGTATCCGATGCGAACATGACTTCTCTTGACGACATCTCGACATGCGGATTCTGCATCAACCTAGGTTGACCGATCGCCTCATCGCACACGCAGCAGTGGCTTCCAATGACACCGCTCTCGCTAGTCCGGAGGGCAGCCTCACGTACGCAGCCCTCGTTGATAAGATCAACAACATCACCGCCCACCTCCAGAGTGTGGGCGTGACAGCCGGTTGAGGTCATATCGATGCTCTCGCCAACGGTGGACTGGATCTGCGCCTTCTACGCAGTCATGCAGTGCGGCGCCGTTTATTGTCCTGTGGATGCCACACATCCGCAGGCAAGACTAGCTACTATCTTCGAAGATTGTCAACCAAGTGCGGTCCTCGCAGACGCGACGCTGGCAGCAGATAGTCTGCCGGCATGTCGTGCTGTCGTTGTGCGCCT
>JAVRRP010001236.1:0-10542 GCA_036872775.1 Oleoguttula sp. CCFEE 5521 | reverse complement strand
CAAGCGCTTCTGATGCTTCTTAGGACCGCGACCCATGATTGCGGTTATGTGTGGTTGGCGAAGATGTTGCTGTCTTGACGCTCAGTAAAGTCGGGTGAGGTTCAAAGCCCGCTGCACTTTTCGCAGAGTGGGCACGCCAAGACTTCGGAGGCGTCGGATGTGGCCGGCGCTAGTGATGGATCTCGAAGAAAGGACGACTTCACCCCTTCTCGCCTTTCATGTCTGACCGGTACACGGGTTGATTACCTGATCGTCCATGATATATATCTGCTGTGGCAGCCGGCGAAGTCTGCTGTCTCGCGGACTTGGTCCCTACCGTCGCTCCATGACAATTGCTTCCCTCTGAGCATCTCGACGCTCAAAGAGCACTACCCACCAGCCGATGTCTTTCCCTGTCGCTACCTCAATGTACTTCCCGATGTGAAAATGTAGGTAATCGTCGCGACACGATCGGCTGTGACTACTTGCAACCGCCCGGGCTGTGGCTGGATCTGGCAATGAGCCGTCACATTGATGGAGCGTTCATAGGCTAAGGATCGTGCCTTCCTCCGAAGAGGCAATCGCTCCTTCCCGGTCAGCGAGGTCTGGAGACATGCTCATACCTTACTGACGATCTACGTCGGCTATCGTCTCTGATAATCGAACCCAAAGAGGCTGCAGCTTCCCGCATCCTCAATGTAGATCTCCCCTTTTGTGCACAGTGAAGTTCACCCGGGGAGTGAAGTTCTTCCAATCATTTATGCCAGACTCGATCTTGAGAGCTTTGGCCACTCATTGCTTCAAACCTTCCTTTCTTACTTGACCTCAGACCGTACACCACACCCTTTGGGCATTGACGCACTCAAGGATCGCCTTCTCTTAGACCTGCCTTGCGGGCTCTACCAGCAAAATGCATCTCCTTCGAAGCGCCTGGCTCTTTCCTCTCCTCGCATCCGCCAACATCATCTTCAACTGGGTGCAGCCGACTTGCAATGATACGCTCGAAGCGACGGGCTGTCTCCGCGGTCAGACCTGCCTCGATGATGGAAGGTCAGCCTGCTCTGCACTCCCAAGTGCTTCTGACTGTTCACTGAAACACCGCAGCTGCGAGCAAAGCTGGATACCCAAGTACATCCGCGCCGATATCCCACCACGTAATGACGGCCGTTGCGGCCACGAACTCGGAAACGCACCCTGCGACGTCAAAGGCGATAACGGTCCTTGCTGCAGCTCTATGGGCTGGTGCGGCAAGACCGACGATCACTGTCTCGCGAAGAACGGATGCCAGAGCGGCTGCACCGACAATAGTCCAGCGCCACCGACGACTACTACGCCTACCGCGCAGTCGCAGAGTGAGCCAGTAGTCGTGCCTATCGGTACTAGCGGTGCCAGACCGACTGGACCTGCAACGACTGACGGGTCATGTGAAAGCTGGCATTTAGGTGGATGTTGTTCGATGTATGGGTAAGCGTAACCGGGCTCTCCCCCACAAGCGAGCCATCAGAGAGCTGACCAGCGTTCGTAGCTTCTGCGGCAACACCGCTGCTCATTGTGGCGAAGGCTGTCAGAGCGGGCCTTGTTCGGCCGCACCAGTCGGTGTTGCATCTGGCCCGATCGCTGCGCCTATGAATGCAAATCCCGGCAAGTTCGACATCGTCGGCCAAAGTGGCGTACCTGCTATGCATGCTGCGCTCATGCCGAATGGTCGAGTCGTATTTCTGGACAAAGTCGAAGACTATACACAGCTTAAGCTTGCCAATGGACACTTCGCATACAGCTCCGAGTACGATCCGCTCACGAATCAGGTGGTCCCACTTGCATACAAGACGAATGCATTCTGCGCTGGGGGGACCTTCCTCGCAGACGGGAGACTACTGTCAGTCGGCGGCAATGCCAACCTAAGCTGGCTTGATCCTACAGTCACCGATGGCTGGCAAGGCGAGCGCTACCTTACCCGCTCATCTGCAGATCAGGACGGCCAAGCGTGGTCAGAGCCTGGCAATCAACTCGACACCGCCCGCTGGTACCCAACCCTCCAAACCCTGCCCGATGGCCGCATCTTCGTCGCCTCCGGCAGCCTCAATGGCCTCGATCCCACAGTCACCACAAACAAGAACCCTACCTACGAGATCCTCGACCGCAACGGCATCACCAACGGTGGCGCCACGACCCTTCCCCTCCTCGTAAAAGCCCAACCATACTACATGTACCCCTTCATTCACCTCCTCCCCAGCGGCGACCTCTACATCTTCGCCTCGAAATCCAGCGTCCTCTTCTCACCCACCACGGGCACAGCGACAAAGACACTCCCAGACTTACCAGGAGACTATAGAACGTACCCCAACACCGGTGGTTCCGCTCTACTACCTCTGTCAAGCGCCAACAACTGGTCTCCCTCCATCATCATCTGCGGCGGCGGCGCCTACCAAGACATCACCTCCCCCACCGACGCCTCCTGCGGTCGCATCTCCCCTCTCGACGCAGACCCAACTTGGGACATGGACGCCATGCTCCAAGGCCGCGGGATGGTCGAGCCTGTGCTCCTCCCCGACGGCACAGTGCTATGGCTCAACGGCGCCAATCGTGGCGCTCAAGGCTTCGGACTAGCTGCTGACCCGACGCTGGAGCCGCTGATCTACGATCCTGGGGCGAAGCCCGGCGCGAGGTGGACGAGAGGCGCAGCGTCGGAGGTGCCGAGATTGTACCATTCTGTTGCGCTGCTGCTGTTGGATGGGAGGGTGTTGGTCGCGGGCAGTAATCCGAATGAGATGCCGGTGCTTGAGCCCGATGCTACACATCCGTACGCGACGGAGTTCGAAGTGGAGATTTACACTCCTCCCTCCCTCTCTCGCCCTGGCGCTATCCGGCCGACGAACATCGTCATCTCCAGCCTCGCACTCGCATTCGACGCCACCTTCACCATCTCCTTCACCTCCGCTCCCACGGCTACGAAGCTGCAGATTGCGCTCTACCACGGCGGCTTCGTGACGCATAGTCTGCATATGGGCGCTCGGATGGCGTTTCTGGACTTCGGGGGTTGGGTGCTGGGCAAGGCTCAGCAGAAGGTGAGTGTCAAGATGCCGGGGAAGAGGGAGGTGACGCCGCCGGGGCCGTATGTGGTTCATGTGGTTGTTGATGGGGTTTGGGGGGAGGGGGTGGTCGTGATGGTAGATTAGATCTTTGGGGGATCTCAACGCCGTTCGTCTGAGCTTGTGGCGTTCCTTGTGGGCTCAGGTCGAATCAAAGGGCTGCGCCCGCGCCATAGCTTGTACTACACCGACACCACTGGGTCATCGAGGAGTCGCCTGGGCGTTCTGATGGCTTTCATTATCTCGGCTCGTTGCCTTGACGGATCATCATACCAGCTTCACCATACGGTTTACCTCCATCGCTTCCTCGACGGACGGTCGCACGTCCCATATGCTGATCCAGCCAAAGTCAAGCCGCTCGAAGCATCCTGGAGATACCTCGTAGACCTGGAGGCCTGATACCTTGATGTAAGAAGGATATACATCATGATAGAGTACGAAAAAGTGCAAAGCTCCGCCGTGTGTCTTGTAGTTGAGCCGAAAGTTATTGTGATCGTCGTACTCATTGTAGCCGTACGATCCACGACTCTCAACACTGAACATCCCTGCCGAATCGCAGTGTTCCAACATCACTCCCTTTGGTCTTAAGTCCTTAATCCTAATCACTGGACATTTGAGATACAGGACCTGGATGCGAAGATGCAATACATTGCCATCTACGGAGAAATCTTCCAGTCGAAGGTTGACACTGCATATTCTCTTCGCTGTACGGAGAGCGTGAGCTCCCTTCTCTGGTTCTGATCGATACCAGCCCGCCCAGGTCCAGCTTGGAAACTGTGGGCGACGGCGGCATTCGGGACTCTTTTCCCGCCAGCAAAGAGCATGTACCAATTTCGTTTCAAAATCAGTCACCGAGTCAGGCCATTGCGGATCAAGGCACGAATTCACAGGGTGGAGCATGTCGGGTATCCCTGCTTCGATGGCTAGTCCAGTCAAGAATCTCAGGTGAGGGTAAGCTCCAGCCAAGCGGCGCAAGACGCCTTCACATGCATTGAGCGCGTCGCTCGGGAGAGTCATGTCACGTTTTACGTAGTTCTTGACGTGACGATACACGTGGTCAATACTTTCGTAACCCGGCTTGAAGCCAGCGAATACGATCGAGCCACCGAGGGCGGAGCTTTGCTTTGGCTCGACCTGAAGATTACCATGTAGCACTTCGGAGTAGCTTGACCGTGAGCACTCGAAGTACAGCTCGTCTGGCAGAACGATCAGTCGCCGTCTTGACAAGATCGACTCTTGATACGTCCAAGCTCTGCGGTTCCGTACCGAGCACGCGATGCTGTGTGATGGGGACGGGGGCATTGAGTAATAATCAACACCTCCGATCGTATGCATCGGCAGCAGGGGGCGTGGACCGACACCGCTCAGACTGCCTCTAGGGCCTCGAACGTGGTCCGCTGCGACAATAGTGAGCTCTGCGTTAGCGCAAATGTCGTCCATATGTTCTATTTGCTCTAGTTTCTGGTCCATGTCGCTCTGATTAATGCAAAAGCGATCGATCCATATGTGATGGAAGCCGAGGCTCAATGTTAGCTTCAATACACTCTCAAGAAACGGGGTTTGAAGCGCTCCTGGGTCGGCCAATGTATATTGTTGGCAGTCACGTTGAGACCAAACGTAGCTCAATGCTAAGAAGGGCAAACCCCGTTAGTGCGGAACGAGACTGCCGGATAAACAATCAACAAGCCTCACACGGAGACAGGCGGGAAACATCGCGGGCGACGCTAGGCGACACCGCTCATGAGTGGACATGCAGTCTTCAAGCCATTCCCTCGCTAAACCAACATCTGCGACATCCTTCCGCGATCTCGGGGTGAAGGGCTGTTTGGAAGCATCAGGTAGTATGGGCTGAAGTCGGCGACGACTGGCATCGCACCACACATCCGAAGTGAGTTCATGGTCCGCCTCCACGATCAAAGCCACCGGAGCTCCGGGCAGTAGGTGATCTATGATGAAGATCATACCTGACAACACGGCAGCAGCATCTACAACGAATATCGAATACGCGGCATACGAGTTCAGAGTGGCGGATACATTGTTCCATTTGGGAAAGGCTAGTGCCATGAATGTCCAGCACAGTGGGCAGAAAGGGCCCCACTCCTTCGGTTGACCAAGTGAAAGCGGTTTACCAGGCGCAAGGCTTAGGAGCTGTTGTTTTCCAGTTCTGCGCGAACCTTCCCGGGTGCCCGTAGGTCGCGTCCGAGACTCGGGTAATCCGGGAATGGAGACTCGTGCACGTGTGGAGAGACGCTTACAGCGTCGACATAGCGCTAGTATAACTGTCATGTCGCATATATCGTCTGGCAGGAGATGTACCTGCTGCTCTCGGGCTCCATTTTGTGTGATATCAGCGCAAGAGGGGCCTCGCGCAAGATCTCTACTGCCATCTGCCATAGTGTCGTGGCTAGCAAACGAGATATGTATTTATGACGGAGTAGACTCAGAGACGAGGTCCCATTCCAGGCGGGTCTCTATGCATCGCAGCGATGTTGAGACAAGCTTATATGAACCACTCAGGCGTGACCGGTGAAAGATGGTGCATGGTTTATATTGCGGCACAGCACATGCACTGCATATGCTCCCACACCCCGTATCTTGACAAGCTTGACGCACTGCCCAGCGTTGGAAGCTGCTTATGCCTGACCATGTCGATGCTACACCTGGTCACATTCTGAGGTGCATGCTGCGCCTCCACCTGGAGCTAGTCGGTCGTCAACGAAAGCCACTGTCCGATCGAGTCAGTCAATGTGTTATTGAAGCTCTTTCGCTACTCATACGAAGCTGTACGATCCCCACACTAGGTCGTGCTGATGAAGAAGATCTGAGCGACTCCCGCACGCTTGACGGCGATCCGGATCGTCAGCTACAGAAGGACCACGTCTCTCTTAGCAGAAACGAGATCATCGTGAAGCGCATGCATGTGCTCAAAGTGAATGTTCAAATAGTCAAGTCGCTCAACGCAATCGTCCGGCAGATCTCTGACTAGAAGCCCTCGTAGTCTGCCAAAGTAATCGCTCATGTCGAGCGCTAGATATCGCAACGTCCCTCGGTACCGACAATAAGCATCATGAACCTCCGCCGATATGCCTTCCGCTCTGCCAATGGTCATGACGTTACCTTCAATTCTTTCGAAGCAACATTGGACCTGCATGTCGGAAGGCTTTAGCTGCACGCTGAAGATGGGACAAACGACATGCAGATGGGAGTAGCGGAATTGGTTTCTCGCATCTGACCAGGCATGAAATAAGGCTGTATCAAGCGGCACCAAAGACCCAGTAGCGTTGTCTTGCATCTTGAAAGTGACGCTGAAAGTGTTAGACGCAACATGCTTCGATACAGCCGGAACTATATTGTACCACCCTGCCAAGGTCCAGCTCGGGAACTCTATTCGTCGCTCGGCAGAGTTCTTGCGTGACCAGCTAAGTGCTTCGAGTATCGTAGATTCGATAGACTTGATCTTCACATGATCTTTAGTTTTGTCTGTCATCTGAATCGGCAATCCGTAGAAGAAGTTTAGCGCACCATTCTCCAAGTACATTATCTGAATACGATCGAGGACGCCTTGGATGGCGTTCAGTGCGTCTCTCGCATGAGTCATGTTGCGCTTGGTGTAAACGCGGAGGTGATTGTACACGTGACTCACAAAAGAGTCCTCTTTCTTCATGGCCTCAAAGACATACGCGTAGGGAGCAGGAGGTAGCCGGCGTGTGACGAAGGACACCAACACTCCATGCAAGGCATCGCTCCGACTCTCTTCGACGCACTCGAAGTAGATCTGATCTTCAAGCACGACCACTCTCCTTCTCGACAGGACCGATTCCTGATAAGTCCACGCCCTGTTGTGCCAGGCAGATTTCTCGATAGCGCGGCTCGGGAGTAGTGGGGCAATAGCGTATTCTAAACCGTCGATCAGATGCGTCGTGAGACCTTTGCGACTTCGAGAGACACCGGTCAGGCCGTCCCTGCGTCCATCTGCGCTGTCTGCAGCAATGATGGTCGCATCGGCGCCGTCATAGATGGTACCCATGTTTTGGATCTGTTCTGCTCTGTGGGTTGCGCTGCTTTGATCGATGCAGTATCGGTCGATCCAGACGTATTGGTAGCCTAGCGCTAGGGACAGTTGCAACACATCTTGGCATAAACACACATTGCGTATTCATGCGCGCGCCAACGACATGTGTGATATCTTCTTCGACTTCAGACCAAACATAGCTCAATGCTAGGTATGGCGTGTCCTGTATGTTGATTACAATCAGGCCGCTTGAGCAATCATTGAGCCGTAGACTAGGCAATCGTCTTCGTATGCGCGGCCTGCACCGTTCGTGGCCAGCAATGCAGTGCGTGATCCAGCTCCTCACGAGATGCGCGTCCAGTGACGCTCCTTGTGCTCGCAACGCGTAGGGCACATCGAAACCTTTGGTGGGTGCGAGCTGCAGCCGACCATGTGCAGCATGGTCGAAAACGCCGTTCATGAAGTGCATGTTCACCATTTCCGCCACAAGCATCTCCTGAGGCGACACAGCAAAGGACATCGGACGTCGGGCAAATATCGATACTGCCCCATTTCTGTTAGAACCAGGGATGAAGTCAGAGGAATCATGGATGAAGTCAGAGGTATCAAAGGCTACCAGGCGATAGAGCTCGCCAAATTGATGTTCACTTTGCAATCCGGGCAGATCGGCCAGAGCCAGTGATGCAAACGTCTGGCATACGGAGCAGTCCGGATCCCACTCGATGGGCCTGCCAAGTGGGATGGCGCCATCAGGCGCATTCTCGAGAAACGCCGGCCTTAGAGACAACTGTGAGCAACGAGTACATCGATGGGACTTTTCGCCGGCGTTTCCTACGTCCACACTCATACTCATATTGACTAGTGGAAACAGATAGTCGCTTACTGCGTTGGGTTGCAAGTGTGAAGCAACGTTTCGACTTGCTCTGCGAAACACTCTTTGTTCGTAGCTGACCTGTCAGGTCACTATCTCGGGCCTGCGATTGCACTAAGGGTGCGACGAAGTGTTGACAAGGCGTTCAACGTGACTTGTGAGGCGAAGGTAATATCTCAGGCATGTAGCTATGCAGCGGCTCAGGCGCTAGTCGTCCAATCACACCCGGGAGGCTATGCAAGCTCTCTGTAGCTTCGATTGAGGCGCAGCCGGGAAGCTCAGTCCATGAGTCTTTACACAGGGCGTTCCAACGCAGTCTTGACGAATACCGGTTTGCTGGGGAAATGCAGTTTGCATGAAAAGACGCGTTGATTGGAAAGGAGCAGGTCTCACTCCATCCTCGCCCTCTTCCCACCACCCTGCCCACCTTGTCCCTGCTGTGGACTCGCACCCCCCGCCCCACCACCACCCCACCCTCCTCTTCCTAGCCCATTCATCCCGTTCATCCCATTCATTCCCATCCCATAAGCCCCCTGCCCAGCCATTATATTCATACCCATACCCATAACCCCCCCACCTCTTGCATTTATCATAGGATTGAAGCCCCCAGCGCCGCCCATAGCAGCCATAGGGTTGAAAGCCATGGGATTGAAGCCGTTCATCATCGGGTTCGCGAAACCGCCGTTGCCCCATTGACCTTGCTGGTTTCGTGCGCCGTTCTGAGCGTATGCGTTTGTGTTCGCTTGCTGTTGGCCTCCTCGATTGTATTCGCCTCCGCCCCGTGGAGCGCCGCCTCGACCGCGGCTAGCGTAGCTGTTGTTATATGCTCCGCCGGCGTTGTCGAAACGTCCTGCTTGGCCGCCGAACTTGCGACCTTCGCCTGCGCCGGCATCTTTGCCTTTGAACGGGTTGCCGACGCTGCAGAAGACTACGCGAGTCTTGCCTTTGGCTATGCTGTCACCGCCGACTTCGACTGCGTGCTCGATCTCTCGTTTTGTCGCTGCTGAAGCTGAAGGGCTGGAGAACTCGAGGTATGCTTCGCCGCGTGACTTGCCGTTCGGGCGGGGCTCGCCGAACAAGAGGTCGGCCAAGTGGGACTCTGCAGATGCAGCAGCGCAGAAGCCACGGAGGTCATCTTCTGTCGTCCACCAGTGAAGTTCGCTGAGACGGAGTGCTGGGGTGGCATTGGGGTCTAAGGGGAGATCCGATGATGTGAAGGTCTCAGCAGCATCTGATGCTTTGCGCTTCAGACTCGGGCCTGTAGGTGCCGAAGCTGGTGCTGTCGCTTGTTCAAGTGTGGGATCCGAGGGAGGGTCAGCCGGTGGTGCCTCTGTAGTCGCTGTAGCCTCTGCTTCGGGCCTGGTCTCCTCGCCCTTACTTTCTCCAGCTGCCGGTGTTGGCTCGTCAAGCTTCAAGTCGTCCTGTTGCTCGTCGTCATCGCCATAGATATCAATCTCGAAGTCATCGTCTCCATCGGCCATCGCTGCTGCTTCTGTTTAGTACCTTCACGAAGCTACAGGTCCGCCGTCGTTGTGATCAAGGAGGGATTGCGTTGCCGGATGAAAGTGAGAAGAGGTCAATGGTCAGTAGACAGGCCAGCAGAATTCCAATTCTCTAGGTACAGCGTGGTCAGGCGGTGCAGTCTTATCGTATAGCTTCTCCTCCGTCTCGTCGCCACGCACTTGGCCGTACAGGCTTCCGTTGCTTCTTTCACACGTACAACCACTGAACACAAGTACACTTCCGCAGTGGGAGGTGTTCGCTCTCCGTTACACAGCGCGCTGCCTCTGAACTGCGTGATCTCGTTACCTCCGCCACTCCTCAGAAAGGCTTCGGCCCTGGCCCGCACTCCTGCTTCGCGATATACCCAACGCCTTCGTGAGCAGTCGATTGGCGATGTCGATGGGCAAACCGTGTGAAGTCGTATGCGACTGAGTATCTGGATCCGGATACGGTAGGATCGATGTTATTACGTGCAAACGATGGCACTTGTCTCGAGTAATGTGTCGGTCTTGAGTGAGGTACAGAGTTGTTGATGGAGAAAAAGGCGGAGGTGTAGGGGAGGGGGTCTCAGATCACTCGACGCGCGAGTGCCACGCGAGAAGTCCGGGGAAGCTGCCGTCACCACGGAGGCGATGATTTCACGACATTAATATATACCACTCCACCCCCTCTCTCATCTTCCCTCATGTCCTTCTACGACCTCTACCTAGCCCCCGGCGATCTCCGCGCCCGCCGCTCCGCCCTCACCCCGCACCCCGTAGCCAAACTCCTCACCTCCGATAAAGCCACCCAAACCCCCCCTCAAATCCTCCCAAACCTCGCCCCCGCGCGAGCCTCCCCAGCCACGCGCGCAACCCGCCAAAACGCCCTCTTCCTCACCGGCCTAGCGGGTCTCTCCCCCGCCGCTCTCCTACCCCGCCGCTCCCTACGCGCCAAACGCCTCCCCACCCCCTCAACCTTCACGCCCTCAAACGCCCCTCTCCCACCAGTCGAAGCGGGCTTAGACGCCTTCGAAGCTCTCTCCCTAGCCACACTCTCCACCGTCTCGGTATTCGCGACCGGCTTCGGCGCAGCGGCCATGTGGTTCG
>JAVRRP010001235.1:0-10544 GCA_036872775.1 Oleoguttula sp. CCFEE 5521 | reverse complement strand
CTTGGGTGACGACGTGGGGCTCAGATCAGACGCCGACATGCGGCATAACTGAAAGGTACAGGTTCGCAAATGGTGACATTAATAGACCGTGATGGAAATTGCGAGTAGTTCGATGTCTGTTCAGTGATACATTTCCTTTTCCCACCTCTCTGTCACACCATCAGCCTCAGAAGTACTCTCTCTCACAGACGCATCACGAATATGGCCCAAACGAACGGCAGCAATGGCAGCAGCTCAAGCCCATCTTCTCCGCCTCCAGTAGGCATTTACGTTCCCGTACCTACGTTCTTCATGGACGCGACATCTTCCTCTCAGGCCGCACCACCACTCGACATCGAGACACAGTCCGCACACTCACTCTTCCTCGCCCGCGCTGGCATTCGCGGTCTAGTAATCCTTGGCTCAACAGGCGAAGCCATCCACATCACCCCCTCCGAACGCAGAGAACTTCTCAAGTCTCAACGCAAAGCCCTCGATGATGCAGGTTTCAAGGACCGACCCATCATCGCCGGCACGACTGCCCAAAGTATATCCGAAGCTCTGGAGCAAATCTCCGCGTCTAAAGATGCTGGTGCCGAGTACGCTATGGTCCTCAGTCCAGGCTACTTTGCTTCGAATGTTAATCAGCAGGGTCTGATTCAGTGGTTCGAGACTGTGGCGAATGAGTCAGTACTGCCGATTATGGTCTACCACTACCCTGGCGTGACGAACGGACTGTACATCTCACCTGCTACCTTTGAGAGTCTGGCGGCCCATCCTAAGATCGTAGGGTGCAAGCTCAGCCACGGCATCATCGACGACACGACACTGATCGCTGCGAACCCGAAGATCGATCACGATGGCTTCGTAGTCTTCACAGGTCTAGGACAGAACTTGCTGCCTGTCTTAGCCATTGGTGGCGTAGGCGCGATCGATGGCTTGGCAGGATGCTTCCCGCGGGTGGTAGTGAAGTTGTACGATCTCTTCAACTCATCGCTGAAGAAGGGCGTCACGAGCAAGGAGCTCGCTGAAATGAGAGAGCTGCAGTACCGGATCTGTGAGGGAGAGAAGGTAGTTGCGCGATGGGGTGTTGTGGGTATGAAGGAGGCAATTGCACGGGTTTGGCAGATGGGTGGGGCCAAGGGTGCACGCTTGCCACTGGCTGGCGGGTTTGAAGAAGGTGAACAGGAGTGGAAGAAGTGGGAACCTGTGTTCACCGGGCTGAAGGAGCTAGAGCAAAAGCTTGAGAAGGATGCAAAGTAGATGGTAAGTTGAATGACGTTCCCGTCTCATGATTGCTCATATGCCTGTCTGTGGCTCAGAACGAGCATGCTAGTATGCTGTTGATGCAACCCCACCGCCAGCGCCAACGCTAAAATTCATAAACGTGCTCTTGTGGCGCGAATCGGCTGCACGCCATCCGTCACTCCTTCTCATCACTCTTTTGCCTTCTATGTACTTTCTCCTTCGTCCGTAATCGTACCTCCTTGTTGATCGAGGCGCCGGTCTTACGGTAGTCTGACGCGCAGCGGAATTTCAGCATTGCCAAGCTCGGTCGTCTTGATGTAGGCTGCGATGATCCATCCTCCGCAGCTTCGCTGTTGTAGCCCTCGTCCTCGTTTGAGGTCTCGCGCGTGACTGCTCGTGATAAGGAGTCGGGCGGGGTGATCGAGCACTGATCATTGGACTCAAGCATGCGCGTAAGCAGCGCAGCAATGTCCTTATGGTGGGTTGCCGAACACAATAATCGCGAGTTCGCTTGCCTTTGTTGCCGCCGCGTGGGCGATTGTGGTCGTGCTGATGAGCGATTGCGCGGGATCACGTCTGTGGGTATACTCCAGTCTGCGTCATCGTCCAGGTTTGCGTAGGATGCATAGGAGTCGTAGCAGATCTGCGCCTCTGGCCGTATGCGTTGGCGATCGAGCTGTGCTGCTAGGTCTGAGACTGATAATCGCGATGGAGGAGGATTTGCGCTGATCGGCGTGAAGGGCGAGACGGAGCGGCTCGTGTCTCTTGTCGAAGAGGCTTCGCTTGCGTCGATTGAAGGTGACCGAGCGGGCGACCCGAATGTGAATGTGGGCGAGAACATGGCTGCGAATTCCAGAGTACCCAATGGTGCAGTCGATGTTGTAAGGCTTTAGAGGATAACAATGTAGTGCGCTCGACCGTGGACACCCGCGAACGTAAGAACAAACTAAATGGCTAGAATAACCGCATCAATACGGCCCGAGTAGTCCACGTTGTACAGTCCAGAGCATGTGGAGGGAAACTCTCACTCATAAGGCTGTTCCTAGTGCGAACCGTATCGCAATGCCGCCGGCGTCCAGATGTCAAACGGCGGGACAAGACCCACTCTGCAAGGCATTCGGGCCTCTTTACTGCGAGACACCACCTGCCTGGATCAACATAGCCGCACGAGCTCCGAGTCAGGAGCGCTGTTGGCCTGGGAAGAGCTGCTGCAATGCGACCGATTTGCAGGGAACGCCTGGCTCGTGGGCGTGAACGTGGCACACGATTGCTGCGGCGTTGCGTTGAAGGGCGGCTAGTGAGGCTGTGGGGGTAGTGGCGCCATCTGGATCGACGTGCTGCGCATGGCCGACCCTGTCACTGTGGAGTCGGCGCCACGTGGGCTGTGAGAGATGGCGAATCACAAGGCACTGGAGAAATACTGTGCGCCTCGAAGGTCCGCACTGCCGTGGCTTCTCGATCTTGTTCATCGTTTAGTCGTGGATGTAAGTGGGTGAAGTCTCCATCAATGTGAGGTTTTGCAACGCCCTGGCACGATGTGTGCTACACTCGCACCGGCGGGCTTCGAGACGACTGCCAGACGGCCAAGTTGCTACAGCACGGCACTTCGTGTGATCTGCAGTGTCCTGCGGAACCCGGCCGCCATCCAACTCACCAGCCCGATAATTTCCCCGCTGGTGGTGGCGACAGCCGACCAGCAGGGGCTCGAGGGCTCGACCCTTGTAAGAAATGCTGCCTTAGGGTGGGCTACAGTAGCCCTAAGCCGAGACCCGCCGGTACCGCAATCGCTGAGCACCGAAGTTACCCTTGAAACATTTTCTCGGCGGCTGGGTGGACAAGACAGGACACTCGTGGTGCGATTGATAGGTGCATAGTCGCACTCGGCTCTTTAGCCTTCTGCATGAGCGGATGCAGTATCACGAAGGCTCGAGTATTGCGTTTAACAAGCAAGAGTAACCTACATACATCTAGTCCCTCCAGCCGGACCTCCCAGTGCGAGATCCACCAGTGCCCGTCCCAGAGTACACCAGGCCTTGCGGTGGTGATCCAGGAACATCATACCCGTCCCTCGCCACACCCTCCGCCCACTTCCTCTCTCGCGCTCCGGGCGCCCAGGCACCGTGTCTCGCGTCCGCTGTCCCACTGCGCCTGCTGCTGGCTCTGATGAGCTTCGGATCATGTACTGAGCCACTGTAGCTCCCGTACTTCTCCAGCATCTGCGGTCTCCGATCGACGTAATCTCGTCCTACGATGGGCCTCGATGGACTAGTGCTTCGTGCTCTTCGACCACTGCTACGTCGCGTGAGGCCATTTTCTTGTCGGTACAGTCGCTCGACTTCCACGTTGCTGGCTCCGCCATTGAGCACGTTGGAACTGTGGATCAAAGACTTGGGTCCGCCTGGGTATCGGCCTTTCTTCACCTGTTGAGCGACATTAGCTAGACTGAATCATCGTGGGCCTACATCTCGAATTCCACTCACCTTGCCTCGTCGATGAAAGTAAGTACACGAGACGTAGAAGCCGTGAACATGCGACGGTATGATCGCGGCGAGAAACAGGAGGCAGTTGAACATGCAGTCCCAATGCATGCCTGCGAGCATCATGACTGCCAGAGGAGGAAAGAAAATGTTGATGATCGTGATGACCACGCGATATGCGAGGCCGCGCATTGTAACAGGCTTTATTGGTAGCTCTGCTCCTGGTTTTGGGGTCCGCCAGGTACTTTGATGTCGACCGATCAGTGTCTAACTTCCGGATGAAAATGCTAGTGACTCGCTAAAAATGAGTACCTGATGTCCCAATATATATGCAAAACGATGTCGCTGGAACGCTGAGTAGGACAATGTAACTGAATCCAGGAAGATCATTCTTCAAGACTGCGCCTTGCTACCCTACATATGAGCAATGGTATCTTCACGCAGGGACAAATCTTTGGCCAGTGAGATATGCATGAATAGCCGATAACTTGGAACAACCCATACATGTGGTGGAGGATGTGCTGAAGAAGGTGAGACATCGTCATCGTACAGGCACGCTTTGGGTAATGATCGACGCTTCTAGCCTACAAGCGAAGAGCTTGGCATGGTCGCCACGCGAAGTCGTACATCAAAGTTTATCCGTGTGTTTCAGGTTGCTCGAGTACGCATTACACTCATCATCACGAGCTTCGATTTACAAGATAAAACGCCTGTCCAACGACTGGCTAGTACGCCTCGAACGAGGATACCTCCAGAGCACGATCAATATCCTTCCGCCTGAACCCCGCAGTCCGTCCTAAGCATGAGGAACACACCATAATAGCTGCGGGGGACATGGTCAGCACGCCAAACCCATAGCTGCTCTCGGAAAGAAGTCACTTACTTTTGACAAATTTAGCCACATCAATGATGACCTTCTTCATCGGGGGCGGTGACATCGACGCAGTAGGTCGATCCATTCCCGCGAAAGCCAGCTTCCTGTAATTCTCATTCGACATCCTCGGATCTTCCACGTCGTACATGTTTAGCATCGTCAACTGCTCGCTCGATGAAGCAGTGGCCGTAGTGGCCGTCGTTGAGGCACTGTTGCTGACTTGTTGTGAATTAATGAACGTAGTATTGCCCGAACTGACACGCGCGTCCGCAGCGTCTCTGTCTTGCCACGAGTACATCGCAGTATCCGCATCGCGGATGCCTTGCACATGACTAGCAACGCGATCAGTTGGAGTCACCTGGCCGTGCCAACTCTGCGCATCCGCTTCACGAAGGAATGCGAGGTGCATTGGGTTGAGATGGCGTGTCCGCTCTCGCTCGAGCCCGGACGTCAAAGGGTCCGATCTATCGGAAGTGCCGTTCATGGAAGATGCAGCGGACATGGCTCCAGAGCTGGCAAGACTGCGTGGCAGCTCGGCATCAGCGAACGAAGCCGCTGGATCGATGAAGATGCCTTTCTCCTCGAGGTAGCCCTGAACATCATAAGGGTCAAACCACTCGCCTTCAAATCCGGCGACTTCGACCGTCATATCCACACCAATGTTGTCGCGAGTAGCGGTCTCCATACGAGCCAAAGTCTGCGGTCCAACAATGCCCAAGCTCTTGCTTGGTCGCATAGGCAGCTTATTGCCGAACTCATCACGGCGGGCGTAGTGTGTGCCCGCACCACCGACATGGATGAGAGGAGCCTCCCAGAAGTCCAAAGAGTCTTTCGGGCCACGCTTGAGAATGTCTCGCATCGCGGCAAGCAGCTTCGATCGACTTCTGCCAAGGAACGAGAGCTTGAACACTCGCTCGCAGGCATGCGGTCTTTGAGAGTAGTTGAGCAGGAGGTGGTATGCGCCCTCGACACATGCGCGGTGGATCCTACGTGCGATCGTCGTTTCTTGAAAACTGTATGTGCGCGGCACATCGAGGTCAATGGTCGTCAGTGAGGACTCACCGCGATACAGTGGATGACCGCGGCCGTCGATGTCGAGTCCTATCTCCTCGATGTTGGCCAGAGCTCTGAGCTGGTCCTCCGGCCTGAGAAGGTCTGGCTTGAGGAAGCCTTTGACAGTCGGGAGGCTAGTCCCATATCCCCATGGTGCAGAATGCACGGGGACGTCAGGCAGTTCCAATGTTGTGTCGACCCATGCATCGACATTCCTCGCGCTGGGCATATGAGACTTCCCGTTGTGCAATCCTGCTGGGCGCGCTGCAGTCGAGTCGATAACCTCGTCTCCGCCTTCGGCTTCATCGCCAGGGTCTCGCGCAGTAGTGACGAGCGTGGTGAAATACGTTCGCGTCTCCTCCAGATCAAGCAACTGCTCGTCCTGCAATCCGGTCGAAGCGAGCTTGTCGCGGCAGCTCCCAAAGGCCGTGTTCATGCACTCGATCGTAGAATTCAGCTCCGAGACTCGCTTGCGCAGATCATCCAGCGCGCGCTCCTTGCGTTCGCGGTACGCGCGCTGCGCAAGGCCTAATCATGATCAGTAATCGTGCTCCAATCAGTCGAATCGAGCATATGCAATCGACGGGCCCGAATGTCACTTACGTATCTGTGTTCGTCGACGCTAGGACAAAACGTTAGTGTAATGTCCATGTCAATCACCCCATAGCAAATATGTCGCGGCAATGCAGTCACTCACATCGCTCGGTGTCTCGTCGGGTTTCTCGACACGCGGTCTGCCCTGCCGCTTCCCACTATCATCGCTGTCAACATCCTTGACATGCCGCGAGCGTTTCCGCCCTACTGCGCCAGCATGCTTGGTGGATGTGTCGCTGGGCATATTCATGGCGTCTGTCGAGGGACTCAACGACCTCGGCCCCCTTCTCCAGACAGTGGCGCTAATGTATAAAGCTTCTCGATGTAGTTCTTACACAATTGCCTTGCTGTAAGAGTTCCGCTCCCTTTGACTTTGATCTTGCATACCACGTCGCACCTCACCTCACCTCCTCGGACAACAAAGGATAGTGCTGGATTACATACTCTCGATCACGTATCACTGCGGCCGTACCCATCAGTATCGGGCTGACAAAGCTCACGTGGCGCTGCACGGGGGAAGGTAAGCTGTGCAGGTGAGGTCCAGATGAGTTGTTCAGTAATCGAAGTCAGCCCCACTTCTATGTTGCCGACACGCGAAGCTGATTGGCTACATGATGACTTAGCTTAGACACCGACCTGTGGTGTCATCGAGATGCACTGACCTGCTCGATCATGCCACCTTCGCAATGCCATGCAAGTCATGGAAGCTGGTAGTTGCATACAATGAGTCCTCTCAGATCCCACACTGATCTCGCTACGATGATCCGATCCGCGCCGTAATGACATCAGAGCAGCAGTAGGACTTCTTTCGTCTCATGCATATCCTAGGTCTCTTATATGCTGTCATTCCCTCCAACCCGTATCGATCGTCTTTGTGTCCAGCGATCGATCCGTGCCATCCCATAAACGCCGTAGGTCGAACGGCCAACGATGGCCGTTCGCAATGCATTATCCACACTTTCGCGATCAACGTGCCCTGCACGCAACGCTTCTTCGCCATGCAGCGGCAGCGAGTAGCGAGGACTCCCTCCCATCTGCGATCACGACGCCGACACGATGCAGTAGCGCTAGATCGAGTGACGCCGTTTATCCTTCTGTGATCGCGGAGTGGCAGCGACACGCGGCTTGGACAATCGATGACCTTGTTCGCAGCGCGGCTAGCTAGTCGGATATCCAAGCGGTGGACAGAGGGAGCTTCTCTGGCGAATGCACCAAGCATCTTGTTCTGAAGCCCGATCACCACGATCAAGCCTCTTATGAACATGCTCAGCTGCTGTTTGCCCTCAAGAAAATCTCCTGCAAGCACAAAGTCAGCAACCCACATCGCAAACCCTCACTCACACTGCGTGCAACAACACGCTTCGCAGGAAAAGACATACCCTCTGCAACGGATCCCCCTCATCAGCAGTAACAATAGCCGGGCTCTCCATTCCCGCGGGATTCCCCTCCGTATACCCCCTCGCCTCCAACTGCGGCCGCTTCGGCGTCGTCAGCCGACTCCCCGCCCCACCGTGCGAATCTGTACTCAACACATCAGCACCATTGTCATCAACCAGTAGGCCCCTTTGATCAGATTTCCGTTCTAGCAACGCACCGCCTAACGTAGCACATTTTAATATCGTTTGGATGAGTTGGTTTGGTTTCAAGGGTTTGGAGAGATACTCGTCCATTTGCGCTTGGATGCACTTTTCGCGGTCGCCTAGCATGGCGTGGGCAGTCAAGGCGATGATGGGAGAGCGGGAGAGTGCGTGAATCTGCTCGTACTGGCGGATTTTGGCTGTAGCTTCGAACCCGCCCATGATGGGCATTTGGACATCCATCAACACGACGTCGAAGCGTTTCTTCTTGATGGCTTCGAAGGCTTCGAGCCCATTGTTGGCCACAGTCACTTTATGATTGTGCTTTGTCAGGATCTTGACGGCGAGCTTCTGGTTTACGGCGTTGTCTTCCGCGAGTAAGATGTCGAAGCTTCGACTGTGGTCCAGCGAGCTAGGTGCGGCGCGGCCTTCGAGCGCTGGAACGAGGGCGTTGCCGAGATCTATGGGCAGGCAGGGCGTGGTCATGTAGCTTGCGATGCCGTTCTCGAGGGCATTCTTGAAGGATACGGATATCGAAGGGGCCAGCATGACGATAGGAATGTACTTGAAGCGGTCCATGGCGCGGAGCTTCTGCGCCATCTCGCCGTGATCAACGATGATGCAGTCGTAGTTCTCGGCCTTCCTAAGTTCCGTTATTTGCAGTGCGGCAGAGTTGCCGACTACGCAGGGCTCCAAGTCAAGCTCCTTGACGTGGCTGGCGATCTGCTTGGCAAAACCGGTGTGGCCGCTGTCGATGAAGAGCACTTTGTGCTTTCGGTATTGGTTCAGCTGCGGCATGATTCTATTAAGGTCCGGCGTGCCGATGCGGACGATGCAGGTGAAGAGGAATGTGCTACCGGTGCCGAAACTTGATTCCACCCACATCTTGCCTCGCATGAGCGTCACTAGTCTCCGCGAGATGGACAGCCCGAGTCCAGTGCCACCGAATCGCCGCGTTGTCGATCCGTCAGCCTGTTGGAAGGTGTCAAAGATCAGGTCCAGCTTGTTCTCGTGTATGCCGATTCCAGTGTCCGATACTGCAAACTTGACCACGACTTCGTCCTCTTCGCAGGCAACGCTGGGTTCTGCTCCGATCTTGACTCGTACTTCGCCATGCTCGGTGAATTTGATAGCGTTGCCAGCCAGATTGAGGATGATTTGCCGTAGCCGGAACGAGTCTCCCACAACGTAGTCCGGCACCGAGCTGTCAATGTCGTAGACCAAGCTGATGTCCTTCTCATTCGCCCGCACTGCTAGTGACTTCAAGCTGTTGAACACCTGACTCCGCAACGAGAACGGCTCTTCCTCCAAGATCATCCGGTTCGCCTCGATCTTCGAAATGTCCAGAATGTCGTCAATGATGGTAAGCAGACTGTTCGCCAGGGAGAACACAATGTTCAGCATGTCGCGCTGATTCTGCTCCAGCTCGGTGTCCAGCGTAAGCTGCGTCATGCCAATGATGCCGTTCATGGGTGTCCGGATCTCGTGGGACATGTTTGCCAGGAACTCCGATTTCGTCTTGTTCGCCAGCTCAGCAGCTTCACGCTGCTGGTTGTTGCGCTGTATCGACTCGCGCAAACTCGACACCATCTTGTTGATCTTGTTCTTCAGCTCGTTCATCTCCCCCGATGCTTCGACTGTGATGGTCTTCGAAAAGTTGCCCTTCATGGCCGCGTTTGCAATATCGCCAAATGCCCGCACTTGCGACGTCAAGTTCTGCGCCATAATGTTCACATCTGTGGTGATCTCCTTCCAGCGCCCAGCAATGCCTTCGACTTCTGCTTGGCCACCCATCTTGCCGTCCACTCCGACATCTCGTGCTACGCCTTTGACAGCGAGTGACCAGGCATCGAGTCGCGTCACCATGTCATTGATGGTATGCTTCAGCGTCTGTATTTCTCCTTGAGCATGCACCTCAATGCGCTGGCTCATGTCGCCTCGTGCAATGGCCTGCGTGACGTCCGAAATACCACGCACTTGACTCGTTAGGTTGCTAGCCATCGTGTTCACATTGTCGGTCAAATCCTTCCACTTGCCCTCGACATTCTTGACTTGTGCCTGACCACCCAGGGTACCTTCGGTGCCGACCTCTCTGGCGACTTTGCTGACCTCGAATGCAAACGTACTAAGTCGATCCACCATCTGGTTGATTGTCACTTTCAAGGCTAATATCTCGCCCTGCACCTCAGCCTGCACCTTTTTGCTCAGATCACCATTGGCCACCGCTGTCGTGACCTCCGCAATCTCTCGCACCTGTGTTGTAAGATTCATGGCCATTCCGTTGACGTTCTCCGTGAGGTCCTTCCACGTGCCTTCTACACCATGCACAGTCGCCTGTCCGCCGAGTCTGCCTTCTGTGCCGACCTCTCTTGCGATCTTGGTCACCTCATGTGCGAATTGCCTCAATTGATCCACCATGTCGTTGATTGTGCTCTTCAACTCCAAGATCTCACCCTTACACTGCGCGCGTACCTTCTGCGTCAAGTCACCTTTCGCGACAGCCGTCGTCACCTCAGCGATATCTCGGACCTGCGCGGTGAGATTGTTGGCCATGGCATTGACATTCTCCGTGAGATCTTTCCACATGCCCTGCACGCCCTTAATCTGCGCCTGTCCTCCAAGCACACCCTCTGTGCCCACGTCGCGCGACACTCGGGTCACTTCTGTCGCGAAAGTTCGGAGCTGGTCCACCATGGAATTAATCGTCTGCTGGAGTTGGAGGATCTCGCCTCGTGCGGGTCG
>JAVRRP010001234.1:0-10549 GCA_036872775.1 Oleoguttula sp. CCFEE 5521 | reverse complement strand
TCACTCTTCAGGGCCGCTCCCCATGGGGTGCCTCGCTCATGTAGGGTGACGAAGACAATAGCTGCGCTCCAGACGTCAATGCCACGCGGATCGTATGCCTTTTCTCTAGCGAGAAGTTCCGGCGCCATATACGGTCGCGAGCCGACGAGGCCAGGCTCGCAAAATCTGATCTCGACGTCGGCAGGCACGAGACTGGGTCGTCTGCAGTGCCGGGACGGGTTCCCGGGATGAGGACCGGCGAACACTTCGCTGGTGCCGAAGTCGGCGATCTTGAGGGCTCCGTCTTTGGTGACAACAAGGTTCTCGGACTTGATATCGCGATGAGCCACGCCATGATCATGGAGAAACGTGAGCCCTCGGAGAAGTTGCTTGAACATGCAATTCTTGTCTTCAAGAGACATCGAATTGGTCTTGACGAGATCGTTCAGATCGCCAAGCTCGCAGTACTCCATCACATGCATCCACTCCTTGCCAGAGGTACAAAGATAGTATGTCTTGACAACGTTGGGTGCATCACAGGCTTTCGCGATCGCGTACTCGGACTTGATCTTAGCAACGTACTCAAATTCCTCTTCTTCGTCAGGCTCCCAGGGTCGGAAAGCTTTCACTGCGTACACCTTCACGACATCCGTCTTATTCCTTGGCGTCAGGAGCTTCACCATGGCAGCACCGCCTTCACCTATGACTTTGCCATTATGACGTGCAAGGTAGCTGAAATGTGCATCCAAGCCACACTCATCGACGTCCATGTTTTGCGGTAGCTTAACAGAGAGTCGCCGAGCTTTCGAGCCGACACCAGCATCGACACCTTCGACATAATCGCCACCCTCAGTAGAGCGAAAGTAGATGGATGACCGCCGTGCTGTAGAGTTAGATGCACCCGAGCTTTGCCTTCGCATACGATGCGGAGGCCGTTGTTGGTCGTTCTGTGTTACTTCCGCGAAGCGAATTCTGGTCTTGTTTTCCATTTTGGTGAAGTCGTCCGTGGTCTCAACTGACGCGTTGGTGGTCACCCGCTCAAGCGAGTCAGGCTCTTCTAACGTGCTTGTACTGGAGAGTGGTCGTTGCTTCATCGCACTCTTCGGCGGATCCTCCGCCGCAGGCTGCGGTGGTGAGGCTTCCTCTACTACAGGTTGCGGTGTTGGTATGGAGCCATTGACGCCGTTCTTCGATACAGGTCGGAAGATTAAATCAGTCTTTCGCGGACTCGACATGTGACTTGACGTAGGCCTGCCATCAGGTGTAGTCGAAGCTCTCTTGATGGATCGGCTTCCGGGTTCATCGAAGTAGCCATTGGGTGATTGTGATTGTGCTTTGGGAGGAGAATGTCCATTGCCAACGTGAAAATTGTCCTTGAACTTCGCAAGAAAGCTACGTCGCTTCTTGCCAGGCTCAAGACCGGGTTGCGGTATTTGATTTGATCGCTGCTGGGCACCCAAGTCGGTCGCAGCGCGAGTGGGAGATGCCAATCCAGGCATGATAGATCAGTCAGCAGCTCGCAGCACCTCTGCGACTGCACTAAAGCTGGACCTCAGTTGCGTGCGATTGACGTCAGTCCGAGTATCGCAATTGGAAACTGCAGATCTGGAGGCCGGCGTGATCTATGCGCACAAGACTTGCAGCAATAGTACCGCAGGTTTGGATCGAAGTCGCACAGAAACGCTCTGGGGAAAAAGCGTCACCCGGACCCACGGCTCGAGCACTCTCTGGCTGCAGGCCAAGCTCTGCGGTTTTGATGTAGGGGCGACAGCTCTCGCTCGCTTGTCTGCGTCTTACCCGCTTCTAGAAGGCAAGCGCGGTCTGAGCTGTGACTACGCCGCAAGGCACAGAGCTACAGCTGCGTGGGTAGTCTTTATCTTTGTTGTGCCGCAGTAGCGCCTTGAAATTGCGTCAGACGTTCAGACTCGCCGTCTTTGCGTACAGATAGGCCGATGATCTAAGATGTAGCATGTACTCATGGAATCTCAACCGACAGTGTGTGAGAGTCGAGCCACGTGGTTCCCTCTGGCAAGCTGAAGAGGTCTCTGATGTGTTCTTGAGGTCGGCGATTGTTGAATGCCGAGTGAATCGAAGAGGGGGTTGCGCAACAGCCAAGAGACTTGGGACCGATGTCACGGAGTAAATGTAGTATGTGTGAGAGCTGCAACCTGACGAAATACTGTCGGGAGCGTATGATAGAGACTACGATGGGACGATAAGACTTTTCGTGTCCGCACACTTCACGATCCATCGACCCAGATTGGAAATCAGCGACGGCCTTCCAGTTCCTGCCGAACATCCGTGACGGAAGCGCCTTCCCTTGAACGTCGCCAGAATGGTCATCCTTGGCGTTGCGATGCTCACCATAAACTCGGGCCAGTCCACTTCATGATGATCAAGCGACCACGGTGTCACAACGTGTCAAGCCACATCAGTCAATCCACTAGAACACTCGCAGATGGTCACAATTTCCCACATGAAGTCTAGCTAGCGTTGGCACATGGTACCACATTTCTTCGGAAAGTCTGAAGAATTTCGTACTGCAATCCCGTGTGCCCCGAGTGTCTCTTTCACCTCTGGACACTTGATGCGGAAGGATACGCTGAACGCGGAGTGCTGGGAGTGGTCTTTGGCTCTCGGCAGTACATCGATCGATTGTAGATTGCTGCGGTAGAGTATAAAATCGCTCTAGCAACGAGGTCCCACTTCGGAGAGAATCTCAGAACTCACGCGATGATGAAGACGGTGAGAGGCTGACCTTTTAAGCTCCTCATATTCCTCCAGGGGCATGCGAGAATGGACACCTCGTTACTTCAGCCTTGCAACTACGCGGGAGGCCTCGATGTACCACAACTCAAAAACTCAACGCTCGGCCGTGAAACCGCCACCAGCAGCGCTATCACTACTGTTCAGTGCTTGCAGGAATTTTGCTCGTCTCCTTGTCCAAACTCTTTGACTTGAAGACGACAGCGGGGCGGCAACACTAAATTGACAGCATTGTGCTGCGCGTGGCATGAGGCCAACGGACTTTACTATCTCATGCCAATACACGTGGTAGAAATGACCACTTATGCGCAAGGTTGCGCCCCGACACCATCGCTAAACCCACATAATAATCCTTCGATGCACGCAATTCAGTCTCCCATAGCCTTTTCCATCTCGCGATCCATCACAATCCTCCACCGCGCCCCAAAGCGCTTCATGGCCCAGATCGTTGTACTTCCTCCGACCAGACAGATAACTCCCAGTCCCGTGAACAACCATCCATTGCCAATAGCCACGATCAACGGCTCCGCCACAACCGTGCCTACGCACGAGAAGATGTTCCTCACGAAGTTGTTCAGCGCGATCCCATGGCTTGCTTTCCTCGGCATGAATTCCGTCAACATGGTAGTGATGAGCGCGAAGATAAGCATGCTGCCGATACCGAAGAAGAAGTTGGCAATCATCGGTGCGGCCGTATTGACACCGTAGCGGGCAGTCCAGCCGTACATGATCAGGGCACAAGGGAACAGCGCAGCTCCGATCCAAGCGTTCTCCTTCATGCGGTCTTCTGGGATGAATTTGAGCTTACCGTCCGGTTCGTACCGGTTCGCTTTCCGTGCTTCGCGATGCATGATGCTGTCCACCCATTTCCCGCCGAAGAGCGAGGCGATGAAGTAGCCTAAGCTGTTGGGGATGTAGAGTAAGCCGACGATGATGCTTGAGTACGAGTATGGCGCCTTGGAGAAAGTCTGCTGCACGCTGATGTTGAGCATGTAAAGGGAGCCGAATGTGATGCTGGCGTAGAGGACCGAGATTGCCACTGCTGGGAATCGGAGGTAAAGTATGATCTTCAGAGGATCTAGGAAAGCACGGCGGAGAAGGGAGAGATATTTCTTGGATTTGACGTGGATTGACTTGGCGGTCGTTGTACGAGTGAGAGCGGGGCGCATGCCGTCCTTCTCGCTGGTGGGTAGACCGGCTAGTTTGGCTTCGGACTCAGCATCCACCAGCGCTGCCAATGGCTTTCTGACGCGGAGAGTCTCAGGCAGGCAGAACAGCAGGAAGATGAAGATCAGTAAGCCGAAGATGGCGAGGCCGTACTGTGTTGAACGCCATCCTAAGCTAGCTCCAAGTATGCCGCCTAGTATGGGCGAGAGTAATGGACCACAAAGCGGTCCTAGGTAGAATATACCCATAGCTCGGCCGCGTTCCTTGACCTCCCAAATGTCGGCGATCGTGCCAGCACCCACTGCTTGCACGGACGCTGCTGCACCTCCAGAAAGTAGCCTAGTGATAATGAACATAGAGATGTCGGTCGACACAGCCGCCAGAACGTTGAAGACAACGAAGAGAGCAAAGGAACTTAGGTAGATCGTCCGCCTCCCTAGTGTCTCACTGAATGAGCTCCACCAAAGCGGGAAGATCGACATGGACAGCATGTACAACGCCACACTCAAGTTGATCACTGTAGGCTTAGCCTTGAACGTGTCAGTGATGTCGGTCAGCACTGGCAGTATGATGGATGAGCCCATAGGTGCAGCAGCAGCCGCCACAGCTACTATGAATGTGACGGTCCACTTCTTCCGCCGGGTATAGTCGTAAGGCTCGGTGACCTCCGCAATGACAGCTAGCCGCGCGAAGAGCCCACGCCGCTCCCCTCGAGGAACAATCACAGCATCCCGCTTGACTGACCTGACCGAAGATCGTGCTCGGCTTCGACTGCGATGAGGTGTAGCAACCTGCGCATCATGTCCATCAATGTCCGAATGCGTCTGATCAGAGTCGTGAGAGTTCCGAGATTCGTGCGTTTCTACAGATCTCCTTCGTCCACGACGCGGCAAGTCGAGGAGGTTCTCGCTATTCGAGCATGGCGCCCCCACTGCAGTAATATCGGGCTCTTGCGTATAGGCTGGATGCTGTCGTTCGGGTATGTGCATGGAGGACCGGTCACTAGATGAAGACTTCTCCAGCTCTTTCTCCGATTCGCCTTGCTCAAGATCTCCAGCATTGGACTTCGCCATCCTACCACAGCAGTACTGGGCTGTCGAAGGAGAGAGTGTATGATCGCAGCCAATTACAGCCCCTTGGACACTGCTGATCGAGTCTAACGTATGCTGTTTGCCCTCGGTAACCTCCAGGGAAGACAGACAGACAATGGTCGCGCAAGATGCGCGATGGAGTTACAATTCTTAGGATGTTAGGGCGTAGGAACCGATAAGGGAGATGTTACCCAGACAGAATAGAAATGCATGATACCTTCGACGGCTACGACAAGCAGTATGCACTGGCGCATATAACGAGAGGAACGGCGATAGCGACTTGATGCAAGTCTACTTTGCCGAGAGCCGCACAGCTTTGGGAGGAGTGAGTATTCTGTCAGAGTCGCGCTTGCCGTGGCCCGAAAAGGAAGCTTGTCCATGCTCAAGCCTCACAGCGATATCGGCTCAGTGTAAAGTTGATGACCACATCTCTCTCTCCACAAGGGCGAGTAGCTTGAGCAGATGTGAGTGTATCTGTGAGCGTTGCAGTAGCGTCTGACACTCGGGGAGAAGATCGAGCATACGCATCCCACTTCACTGTCGTTGATGCGCCTGCAGATCGGAAGGCTGTTGCAGACAAGACGACACTTCCTTAAGCAAGTTGTACCCTCGCACGGAGAGCAGCGATCTTTATCATATCGACCGTTAGCACCGGAACCTGTGGTGAACTCGACCTTTGCCGAAGACGTCGGCATGGGCGATCGCGAGAAGTTGCGGCAACACTTCCTCGATCAACCGGCCGAGGCTCAGACGAGTCGATGGGACGCGCTCTGGAAGCAGCAAACGACGCCATGGGACCGCTCTACACCATCACCAGCACTAGTTGACACTCTCCTCGAGAAGAAATACGTCCTCGGTCCGATACCGCAAGATGGTAAGCGAAGGAAGGCTCTTGTACCTGGCTGTGGTCGAGGGTACGACGTTCTGCTCTTCGCCAGCCATGGATATGATGCCATTGGCCTAGACGCTTCCGAAACCGCGATCGAAGCGTGTAAAGTGCTGGACGCACAACAGGGTAATGACGAATCGAAGTATCCAATCGTCGACAGCTCCATCGAACGCGGCTCAAGAACGTTCGTACTTGCGGACTTTTTCATGAATGACTTCTTGAAGGCGTCTGATGCACCTCAATTCGACATAATCTACGACTACACATTCCTATGCGCACTGCCACCTGCGCTGCGACCGAAGTGGGCCAAGCGAATGACAGAGCTGCTGGCGCCGAACGGTCGTCTCATATGTCTCGAATTCCCACTTTCTAAGCCCCCTTCGACTGGTGGGCCACCACATGGGCTTTCCAGTGATCTCTACACGGAGTTGTTTAAGGCGCCGGGTGAAGATGTCAAATATGATGCGGATGGCTATGCTGTGCAGTCTGAGGGTGTTGCCGGTCGTGGCTTGAAGCGAATCGCACATTGGGCTCCGACACGGAGTCATGAGGTCGGACAGGGATCTGATCATGTGTCGATATGGAGGCATAATTGACGATTTGTACCGGCTCTAAAGCTCATAGCTTGACCACGGTTGCACAACTGCCACTTCTCCGACAGTTCTGGATGCCTCGCAAAGCTGCTTTCATGAAAATCACTGTAAACTCAAGATACAGTATAGCGTCATTGAATAGAGGGTGCTTCACATGCCTCGACGATGCTCCACATCCGTCTCTCACCGCTGAACAGCAGATTGAACTCGCTACCGCAGCTGTGAATGTACTAACAGGTGCGCAGACAGGCATTTGATGCTCGGGGTAAGCGTGACTGCATTCCATCGCCCTCCAGATGGGTCATATGGTCGACGAGATGTGCGAACAAGATGTTCAGCTACGTGAATTTTGATAGTGCTGCCTCAGGTATCAAGCCCCGTGCACTGATGGCCGCCTGATCCATCAACTTCACTCCCTAAACACGGTGTGGCACACACACAACTACTCTATTGTCTTCAGCTACGGAGTTGGAACTGGAGTGTATACTGCGGTCACTCCGCAATCTCTGTGGACTGCTCGCTGGAACTGTCCGACACCGGCTAATGCGGCATTTGCTTGAGCTTGGCGATGACTACTTGGAGAGTCGGATCGATATGATGAATTTACCATCGCGATGCTGATACTCATCGAAGAGACAGGATAGCAGGTCAGGTTCGTGGCCACCCTGCTTGGTGAGCACGAGTCCGAACGTCCTTGCCGCTATGGTTGACCACTTCGCAAAGGCCCATGCCTTGTTCGAGCAACCCAGCTTGAGGATAGACCTTCGGCATCCGGCAAAGCTCATGTACGGAATTTTCGCGCACTGCAGGAGCCTCCACTTTATCGTTTCTAGTACCGAGCATCGCGATGCTGAAGAACGAACGGGAAGGTGCTACAGCTCTTTGCTGACGGGTTAGCGCAGCGTTTGTCTAAAGATGCGGTATTGAGTGGTTTGATATCTTTCTACAATCTCCTATCGTCTTCGCCAGCCGCGCCTTTCACCTACGATCACCTAGTCATATCCTCATCACCTGCAGTAGAACGTCACGATCGACTTATCAACCGAGTTCACCTGAGAAACCGCGCCTTTCAAGTTCGGCATACCGAGCGATAGCGATTGCGATTGCTCGATCGCAGTCTGTTTCGCTTGACTTACTTCTACCTTGACTAGATCCTCTTCGACACAGGCCAGTATGTCTTCGTCGGAGGGCTCAGTGGAGAAAGAGAAGGAACATGAGGCGGACCGACCAAGGCATGCGAATCGACATTCAGTCATGTCGTATGAGGACCCCATGTCGCCCGTCTCGAACTCCAGCGATACCGACAGCATATCGACTACCTCAGACCACTCCGAGCATTCCTACCACAGTCGCTACAGCCATGACTACTACGGCAACGAGCTGCGACCTCACCTCTCCCGCGTCTCATCGACAGGCGCAGTCGGCGGCGTGATACCCACGCAGCTCTCGCGATCGCGAACGAACAAGAGTACGGTCACGAATAACACCATAGACCCGGCTTTCGAGGTGGACTTCGAGATTGGCGACAAGGGTAACCCTCAGGATTGGCCGACATGGTACAAGGGAATCATCATCGGTGTAATGTCATATGCGACTACTAGCGTTGTTCTCTACTCGACATCATACACTTCAGCAATACCCGGCATGCAGACGGAGTGGGGGATTAGCGATAACACTGGAATATTGGGTGTCACGACGTATATGCTTGGTATGGCCTGCGTATGTCCCCCTCACCATAGCTGGACCTCACTGGCGCCAGTGTTGTGTCGTTGGCAATATCTGGACCATTGATGAACAAGGGAGCAGAGGAGCTGACTCAATGTCGCAGGGTGCGGTCGTACTTGCGCCACTATCCGAAATGTATGGGCGACGGCCGATATACATAGTAGCTCTTGGGTTCTTCGTCATCTTCGTCATAGGTTGCGCAGTGGCTAACAACATCGAGACAATATTGGTACTTCGTGAGTGTGCCCTTCTGCTACGTTTGCACATTTCGAAAATAGGCTGGCACCGGATCGTCTACGACCAAGTGCAGCACGATAGACTGACTCCTTCCTCCAGGCTTCTTCGGTGCTTTCTGCGCCGCAGCAATGGTGTCAAACGCTCCTGGCACCGTTAATGACATCGCGGACGAAGAGCATAGAGCGCTCGCATTCTCAATCTGGTCGGTGGGTCCGATGAACGGCCCTGTGATCGGTCCTGTCGTGGGTGGTTTTGTCTTCCAGTACTTGGGATGGCGATGGGTGAGTACAACTGAGAAGACACTGCAGTCTCTTGACTGACCCAACGCAGACTAATTGGATCGTCGTGATCGTTGCTGGAGGAGCCTGGGCTGCTGTGGCTGCAATACAGGAGACCTACACGCCTGCCATATTGCGGAAGAGAGCTGCAAAGAAGCGAAAAGAGACTGGCGACGATCGATACTGGAGCCGTTATGATGATAAGCAAGCGTTCTGGCCACTTCTGAAGGTCAATCTGTCAAGACCCTTCGTGCTGACCGTGACGGAACCGATTCTGTTCGCAAACCCTTTGTCTGTACGCCTTGTACATCACTGACACCAATCGCAGCATATTCTGGGACGTCTACATCGCTCTGGTCTACGGCATCCTCTATCTCTGCTTCGTGGCATATCCCATCGTCTTCCAGCAGATCCGCGGCTGGAATGCAGGCATCGGAGGCCTCGCGTTTGTCGGCATAGGAATCGGCTCCATGATCGTGATCTGTGCTGAGCCTCTTATCCGCCGCATGATCAATGCCCACAAACCAGACCCTGAGACTGGCAAACCTCCCCCAGAAGCCGGCGTCAGCGTCGTCTGCATCGCTGCTGTACTTCTACCGATCGGCGAGATCTGGTTCGCATGGACAGGCACTCCTGACCACCACTGGATCGTGCCCATACTAGCCGGCATCCCCTTCGGAATGGGTAACTGCGGCATCTTCATCTACGGCTCCAACTACCTTGTGCATTCCTACGGAATCTACGCGGCCTCAGCGCTAGCCGGCAACGCAGTGCTACGAAGTATTCTTGGTGGCACACTTCCGCTCGCCGGACCTGCCATGTATCGTGCTCTCGGACCCCACTGGGCTGGCACAACACTCGGTCTACTTGAAGCGTTCTGCATACCCATTCCCTTCATCTTCTACCGATATGGGCATAGGATCCGATTGAAGAGTAAGCTGATAAGATCTATGGAGGAGGATCGCCAGAAGATGGAGGGGAAGCGACGAAGGGCTGATGAGAAGGCTGCGAAGAGAGCTGAGGCCGAGGCAGAAGCTGGTGCTGGTATGGAGACCGGAGCTGCTGTTGCTGAAGTGGAAGAGATTAGGATCACGGGCAAGGATTTAGAGAAGGGGATGGTGGAGACGCGATGAGAGATTGCCATCGTTTGCCGTCAACGATTATAGCGAGGCGTTGATATTGATGCAGGGTATGTGTGTGCCCACTCAGCGGCTGGAGCATGAGGGTCATGACATGGATAGACTAGACATACAATAATGATGCGGACGAAGCACTTGCAACACGTTCGGCTGTATGCCTGAGGCTGCCATTTCACGTGACGCCAAGAGGCGTTCCTCTCAATCTGCCGAGGCCTGGCGTGTTTCCCCGGTTCCCCATGACAGCACATGTCTCTTTGACTTCGACCACACCCGGTAGTCCGAGGCATGCCATGACCGACATCGTAGAGCCTCCACGCGCCTCGACTGCGGAGTAAGGCTCCACCCAGCAACATGAATGGCTCGGGCGTGGTCGGAGCCAGCAGCCGTGCTCTTACTGAATGACTGGTCATGTCTTTTGGTACATAACCTCTCTTGGCTGACCCTCGGTTGGTTTCGTGACGTGGTATAGGTTTTGTAGCTTTCCTACTGTCTACCCATTACCTTTCTTTACCTTTGTCAATCGTAAGAAAGTCATCTATTCTTCCTATCACCCTTCCAATAAATACGCTGGCAGACCGCCTCAAGCAAGTTGTTGCAGCAGTAACCTCCGCCCTCCCTACACTTCCAACCATGGGTGCCGCAGATGCCGAGGAGCAGAAGTTCCAGGATGAGGTCAAGCAGTTGA
>JAVRRP010001233.1:0-10558 GCA_036872775.1 Oleoguttula sp. CCFEE 5521 | reverse complement strand
ACAATGACGACTACATGAAATGCAAGACCGAGAGCAATGGACGGGGTGAGCTGGACTGCATGCGGGAAGGGAGGAAGGTCACGAGGTGTGCTGCGAGCGTGTATGTTCTTCCCAATGCATGTGCAGTGGGGAGACGTTGGGTTCTAATCCCATGTGTAGGCTGGAGGATGTGAATAAGCACTGTCTCGCCGAGTTCAGGAAGCATTGGGAGTGCTTGGACGACAACAATCAGCAGCTTTGGCAATGTCGGAGGTTTGAGAGGCCACTGAACAAGTGTGTGTTTGAGAGCTTGGTATGTTGCGCTGTGGTCTCATCTCTAACATGTCACAACGTGGTGGAGTCACTGACGACTGGACAGAAGCTGGAGAAGAAGATTCCTGGTGCACCCGAGAAGGAGGTACCAGTGCATGAGCGCAAGAGGCAGATCTACGCGCACTCCATATTGACGCAGTAGTGACATGTATAAATTTGTGGGCAGAGCTGTACAGCGACACACGGCATGAAATCGTGACCGCGTGTCACATAACAAGTCGATCTTCGGCTTTCGCACGTCACTCATAGCTTACTTCAGTTTGAGCCGTGTTAAGTGACAAATGAGCCCTTCGTTGACACAAGTTCGAGCCGTCGCAATCTTAACCGCGGCCTCACTCGAATACGCTGATCTAGGTACAGGTTATCAGCGCAGATCACGAGCATTGTTGCCGCTACCTCAACCTCGGATGCACCCACACCTAGGCCACATCATCACCATCCCACAGCGTTGATAGACATCGATCCGATATTCTCCCAAAATAGACGAACAGCGATTCGACAACGAAGGCTAGCCGTCAAGTAAGCCGCAACATGGAGCCCACAATGCCCGGCGATGGGCGTAAGCGCAAGCATGAAACCGACGACGACACCGACACCAAAGCCCACATCAAGACTCCACCTCGGTCCCATTCAGTAACTCCTGACGTCAAGTACGAAATAGTAGAGTCGCCACTCGGTGAATAGGAGGAAATGCCTAACCTCGCAGCTTTTGATCCCGGCCGCGTGCCAAACAGACAGAACGCTCTAAGCACAATCGACACACTGCTTGAGGTCATTGCGCCGCTGGAAGCTCCTAGCAAGTCATTGCAAAACATTGCACGCAATGCACGCCGCTGGGCAAAAGATCCTGCCAGGCTCAATCCTGTGAAGCCTGTCATAGCATTTGTGGGAGGCTCAGGATCAGGCATGTTGCACTTGACTTTGTCCACTAATATGGCTGACCGTCTTTAAGGCAAAAGCTCCACGCAAAATTCGATCATGAATGAGGACGATCTGGCACGCACTGTATGTTCTTGATACCCTGTGGCTTCTTGCGAGCGCTGATCGTTGGCTTAGGGGTCTTCCGGCAACGCCTGCACCAACATTCCCATCTACTACATGTGCCAGATCCCTGCACAAACACTCGCATACGCCGGCAAAGTGGTGTACATGAAGTCGACTGAAATTCGTCAATTACTTCGTAGCCAGCTGGGACAGTACTATACGTACCACTTCGATCCGCAAGAGGATTGGGACGCAACAACCAAAGTCGAGTTCGGCAACCTGGCCGACACCGCCCAGACTACGTTCTACACAATATTCTCAAACAGGAAAGAGTGTTCGTCGCCTGGAGCTGTCGCCAATTTTCTGCGGATGAAACGAGAGGCAAAGATCGACCCACTCGACCAGATGATGGGCTGGGTTAAAACCCACTTCGCGGACTTGCAGACTACGGACGGAGTACCGTACCATTTCTTCGAGACTGATGCAGTAGAGGATCTCAAGGCAGAGATCCTAGAGCTCACAGACTCGGACCACAGGCAAGATACGGTGTCTCTGTGGCCGCTAGTCTCTGAGGCATAGTGAGCATCACCCTTTCGACGCATGATATGCATGAGCACTGACGATGCAATCTACAGCGTCGGCGATAAGCATTCGGAGATCCTGAAGTATGTGGTTATGCTTGACTTGCCAGGTATGTCTCATCTCATGCGTCGTGCAAAATCGTAGTAGGACCTCGCTGATCATCTGCAGGAATTACTGACACCAATCAACTGCGAGTGGACATGACTGATAAGCATGTATCAGGCGTTGATGCGCTGTTGTGCGTTGTACCTGCCGAGCGCGCCATCGCAAATCCCGAAGTCGAGCGAATCATCAGTGTCTTCGCGGACAAATTTGCCACTACAGACAATTCTGCCTCCAGGCTTGCGGTTATCATTTCGAAGAACGACGTCGGTCTCGGAGCTGGCCTCGCCAAGGACATGCCGCGAAAGGGCCAAAGCATCGGCGAATACAACGAACACTGCGCAGAGCGTGCATTATTGATGGCCGAGGGCAAGGAGCTCCGCACTATCTATGGCCAGAAGACGACAACGGAGTACCTCGTTAGGCTCAACGAGATCGCGGAACGCTTGGCAGAATTGGAACAACTGTGCAATGTGTGCTTGAGCGGCGCCCGCTTCGACTGGATCAAAACAAGCATTACCCAGGATAAGAACAAACACATTCCCGTTGGCAAGAAGCTGAAGATCATGGGTATCTCCAATGCGTGGTACCGTCAGTGGATCGATCCCGGCAATGCAGAGGGCGTATCCTCCACCTTGGTTGTTCGCCCAGGTGACACTGGATTCATCGAGTTGCGAACATACCTGCGCGCACTTGCAGCACCCGGGATGACTCAAGCCGATGACAATCTCATCCTAGGGGAAATCCCGAACTTCCACAGTGCGTTGCAGCTCTATGTCGAGCACTGTCCTCCCAAACAAGTCGAAATGATGCTCGACGTCGTTCAGACGTGGCCGGCGCTCTGGAGGCAGCTCGTTGACGCCGCGGAGCGCGAAAGCAATGTGCTATACGAGAGACTACTGGCCAAGGTGAAGGTGGAGCTCCCTGCCTCCTTGCGCGCTGCACTTATGGTCGTGAAAAACATCATTGGGAAGCGATCAGCATCGCAGCTAATGGCATTCTTCGCGCACAACGGCAAGCACAGCACTGCAAAAGTCAAACCGGAGTGTTGGAACGAACTCCTGCTGTCTCATCAGACCGAGGAGGTCTTCAAGTCTGCGTGGGCATCGGTCCGTGCATCGCAGAGCGAAGCTTACGATGCGTGTGTCTACAAGATAATCGAGGAGGTCAAGAAGCTGCCGGAGCTACTCGCGAGTAATCCAGCCGGCATGGCGGTCTCCGAGACGATCTTCTCCGAGATCCTTAAGTCACGTACTGTACTCATCAAGAGTGCATACACGAAAGCAAAGCGGGTGTACGAGGCTGAGGTTGGTGAGGTCCGCATCAACGCGACTACCGACAGAGAGGGCGCATACTTCACAGAAGCTATGAAAGCTTGCTATGACGAAGGCAAAGGCGAGAGGGGCAAGGGCGTCGGAGCTCGGCTCAAAGAGCTTATTGAAACCTATGTCACGCAGGAGACGCCACTCGACAAAGCTGCAAACGCCATGAACGAGGCCCTGAAGGCTGCAGTTCACAAGCAGGCCACTTCGATCTATGGACCGGTTGATATCTTGCTGAACGGGATTGTGGATCAGATGAAAGCGAAGATGCAGCAAGAAGACCACACGGAGACCGGAGCCGAGACCACAGCGCGGTTGGAGCTTGCGAAGGAGCTGCCGGGCTTCGTCAAGGAGTTCAATACTATCAAGAAGATTCATGAGACGAACAAAACTCGGTACGGTTATGAATGAGAGTGGCTGGGGAGACGACTGTGGACAGGCGGGAGTAGTTGGGACTTAACATCATGGGACTTGGGCGACAGAGTCTGAGACTTGGGGGGCCATGCCAGGTACTTGAGAGAGGGCTATATTGGGCAGAAAGCGGACTTGCGGTACACACACTGTGCTGAGCGAAGGTAGTAGCGATTTCACGGTCTCTTACGAGATGAGTGGCATTACAAGGCTCTCGTCCATCCCCCACGCAGCTCTGTCTACGAAAACTCTGGCGTCGAGGCGCAGGCCCACAGTGACCAGAGTCGCTCATCACTTGCGCACACTATACGTCCCTCACTCGAAGGCGCCCCATCACTCACTACTGGAGCCGGGCTGTCACGGAATGCAACGCATGTGCTTTCACAAGCGAGTGGTTGTCCGGCGACTATTTGAGTCACTCCGCTCATGCCTCGCGCCACTCGACACTCCTCACCTCACCACACCGAGCTACCGCTTCGCTGACCGAGTATACACTTGGACAATTGATGATAGTACATACACAGCTTGGCGCAGTATGAGCTCCTCTACCGCAACGAAGCGCAAGCGCGAAGATGCGACCGCTAGTCAGCGCAAGGCCTTGCCGCCATCGACCGGCCCAAAGAAGGCAGCCACGCCCAGTGATGAGGAGGAGGAAGCCAACGATGAGCTGCTCGACGCAAGTGACGAGGATGTCGAAAGCAGCAACAGCGACCTAGACGACAGCGATACCGACGAGCGCCAGCCATTGTACAACGAGGGCATGGAATCCCTTCCCAGGCACCCTGCATTCGACGCCGGCTTGCGCGAAATTACCGAGTGTAATGTCGCTTCTGCTCAGGCGGTCATCGATGCGTTGCGCGAGCATGGGAGTGACATCGTCAGACTTAAGAACAGTCTGATGTGGGCGGATAAGAAGCTCTCCCAGCAAGACCCCCCGAAGCAATCCATCTTGGTTGCAGGAGAGATGGGTGCCGGTATGTGGTCCACTGCCGTCCTTTGCGAATCCGCTGACCTCGGCGCAGGCAAGAGCTCGGTTCTCAATGCGGTGATGGACACCGAAGACCTTGCAGTGGCTGTAAGTCTCTAACGTGATTTTCTGATTTGTAGCAATGATTGACTGCTCAGGTCTCGGCTGGCGCGGCGTGTACGAGTGTCATTACCACCTACGTGCATTCACTCGCTGGTCAAACGACGACGTTCGGCGCTGAAGTCACCTACCCATCTGACGAGGAGTGTAAAGTCCTGCTTTCCGGCCGGCTGGACATTTACAATCTATACCACTTCCACCGAGACAGCAAGTGGAGCGAGCACGACAGAGATCAATACGAAATTGATGCGAGCGCCGCGTTCGGCACTTTCAGGAGCCTGCTCATGGATAAGCCCGAATTTGCCTCCGACGCAGCTGCGACACGGACGCTGAAGGCGGACTTTGAGAACCCGACGAAGCCACTTCTGACTAGGATGTTGTTCTGGACAGAGCAGAAATTGCGACTTCTAGGATTGATGGGGGAAGCACGAACTCTGGTACTGAAAGCGGACACCGAGCTAGCACTCACGCAGCAACTTAACCCACTCACGATCGCGGGAGTCAATCCCGATTCACCTAGCTTGCGGTCTCTTGTGCGCAAAGTGGCGTATGGACTCACTCACCGACTTGGGTGGAACGCAGCTGACGCTCAGCACAGGGTTGGCAACAAAGCCTCAAAGGCGCTAGAGGGCAACAACTTCATTGACGTCCCGGGTACCCACCCTTAGTGAGGTGACTGACTTACGTGATATACTGACGCATTGTAGGCATGAACGATGTCGACAGCACGCGTGCCAACATGACAAGGGAGGCGCTACGAGACTGTCAGCACGTGTGGCTTGTTGCCCCGATTGGTCGCATCGGCAGCAATCCATGTCTCCGCCACTTCGCTAAGAGGTACGGGCAAGCTTACAAGGGGAGATGGACTATCGTTGCGACTGGCAAAGAAGATAAGCTTGATCCGGGTTTGGTAGGGTTCGTGGAGCAGCGCAAGCAGGATATGACGGCATATCGACAGTGTTCGGACGAGATACTGGATCTGCAAAGTAAGCGCCAGGCTCTGATCGCCAGGAAAGGAAGAAGTGGCGTGTCGGAGCGCAAGAAGAGTGCGTTGATCGTCAAGATCGATGAACTCGGAACGGCAATCGATAAAACCGGTCATCAGCAGGACGAGATGCTTATGGGAGCTCGCGTCGCTGCTGTGACGGCAGGGCTACACGTCGAGATCGAGAAGTTGACTCCCGGTGGTCGCGATGTGCCCGTATTCTGTGTCTCGAACACCATGTATAAGGGGTTGAAGAAGCGCAATCCGACATACCAATCCAGTACGCACGTAGCGAGGCTCAGCGGAATCCCGGCGTTGCGCGATCATGCTCTCCTTATCGCCGCACCCGATATCTGGAGATCGAAGATCGACTTTCTGTGCAATAAAGTTGCTGTCTTCTTCCTGGGCGTCGACGCTTGGGTGCAGAACAAACCATCGAAAGGTACCGCAGAACTTCGTGCAAGTATTGCGAAGCTTGAGAACTTCAACCGGGAAAACACTGGGCATGCAGTACAGAAATTGATTGGCGTATTTGACGGGCTCCTGATCACACCAATTCGGGCAGAGATGCCCAAGTCCATCAATGACGCCCAGGAGTACCGGAGAAAGAACATCGACCCATTGTATGCGCAAACCCTGTTTGCTAATTTTCGGAAAAAGGGTCATCACGGGGCGGGTAGTAGTGCGACTGGAGCGGGGAGCAACGATTCCTGGACTGAACGCTTCATGCAGCATGGCAAAGAGCACGACATCGTGCCCGCGTGGGATCGCGTCCCCAAGCCTGAGGATCTAGATCGACCATTCCACGACAATACTCTGATTCTCGAAAGGACGATGACGGCACTCCCCACGCAGCTTGACTCCGATGGCACTGGCGTGCCCCTGGCTCCAGACGCGTTCAAAAAGATCGTAGAGCGCATCATAGATGAGAAGCGCAAAGCTTATAAGAAGCGGCTGGACGTTTTCCTCCGTACCCTGGAACAGATTCAGCTGGACGCTACAGGGAACGAAGATGCCGCTTACTTCGGAGTGGAGATGGAACCGTGCTACGCTAAAGGTGCACAGGAGCGAGGTACAGGTCAGAAGGCGAATTTGCTTCGCTGTCTGATAGACTTCTTCAACGACGAGCGACCGCGTGAGAAGGCTCTTGACAGGCTTAAGCATGCGCTCGTGGAGGCTGTCACCTCTTTCGGCACAAACGTGGAGGCCGATAACCAGGACGCAGTCTCACAGATCACTCACCATGTTGACATCCTCACCATGAAGACAATCGCAACACCAAAACAAACGCTTGCGCGGCTTCGCATTAGGCCCGTACTAGCAGCGGAGAAGTTGAAAGTCGACGGCGTTGCCCAGCAGTTAGCGGATATCCGAGCGAAGTACCCTGAGGTCGAGATCGAAGACTTCAAGGTCGAGGCGAGCAACGTTTGACCGGGCTCCATGATGCGTGGGCCGGATCCTCACTCAATACCACCGGCGGGTTGGCATACCGTGTGACGCATTGACAGTTCGGGAAAGTCAGAGCAGTGAGAGCGAGAAAAGTGAGAGCGGTACGTAATTGCTCGAAGTGGTGCATATTGGCGGGCGGAGAGACTTCACACTGATACACAATCAATAAAATGGATCATAAATGACATTTGCTACCTGCCATGGCGGCCTGGACTCGGCAAGCCTTGCAGGCTCAAGGTGTGAAAGGCGAGCCACGGAAGTTGCGACTTGATGCCGAATCGCCATTCCTGCTCATGCAACGTCAGAAGCCACTGACAATCTCGAGCTTGTCAGCTAAGTTGCCAAGTCTATGTTCTCTAGTGCGCAAGGTAGTGTAGGTCAACATGTCAAGACACTATTCTACAAGTAGCTGGAAATCTCTACAGCATAGGCGACACAACATCAAGACGACTTGAATGCGCAAATATGGTTGACGTGCCGGGTGTGCGTTGTTGGCCAAGTGATGCAGACGATCGATAAGCTGACCGATCCCAGGCTTCGACGACACCGACCAGGTGTGTGTCACTATGACCAGAGAGGCTTCGCGCGACTCAGCCGAAAGGCAGGTCTGACCTTATACTCGGACGTGTTATTTGACTCCTCGAGCTCTAGCAATACGACAGACTCTTGGCCACTCTCTGCCCGATTATGGCGCCCTGGAATCCAGCACCGCCGCAAGTATAGATGCCTTGTACACTCAGCTTGAACTGCGTCGACTGCGTCTGCTGAGTACTGACTATTCCATTGCAGCTCACAGTCGAGCTCACGCTGGAGACACTCGCCTGGCTGCCACTAGAGGCACTGCTCGCATCCGTGGTAGGTCCCATGAAACCAGCCTGGCAGGCTGCAAACGCCACGCTTGTGAAGTGCACGCCAGTCGCAGTCGTGTATTCCACTTTGCTGTCAAGCTCCGCAGACGATGTTGCGCCCTCATTCTCTGCTGCGCAGGAGCTTGCGGCTGCAGCTTGCCGTGCGTTCTCAAGTGATTGCTGATCAGCGGCGGAAACTGTGTTGGCCGAAGTGGCAATGGCGACCACGCCCTCGGCGTTAGCCACCGCGATAGCTGTGGAGTTTGCTGCGCCCGAGGACGAGCTCGAGGTAGTGCTGCCACTCCCGTAAGCTGCGCCGGTGGCACTGGGACGTATTGTCAGCACCCGAGTCGCCGGAAGTATCTCACACCTGACCGACTTACGAGGATGCGTTGCCGGACGAGTACGTCAACGAGATCAAGGTAGTACTATCGGCCGAGGACGACGCATTGGCATACGATGGTCCGCCCTGAATCGAAGTCGAATTCGTTGTAGTACTAATTTGCGAATCCCACGCTTTACTGCCATTGTAATTGCCAAGGAAGGACACCGCGCGACCACTCGAGGCGGCTCGGGGTAGCTGCCAATAATAACCAGCATATTGCACAAACGCTGATGCGTCGGCAATCACAGGGACACTCGCTCCAAAGGTGAAGTTCAAGGGGATCTTTGTGCCAGCTTTGCATGTGTACTGCGCAGGCGCTGGATGTGCCGTTGCGAGTGGGAGAATAGCGGCTAGGGCGGCGATGAGGTGAAACATGGCTGAAGAGAAGCGAGAGTGTGATCTGGAGTGGAAGGTGCAACAGCCCAAGCAAGGGCACTGGGCGCAGGACATACATTGTACGAGCAGGGCCCAAGGGACCCATGGTAAGGAACACTAGCGGGGCATGAGTGGCAAGGACTAGCCGCGCGTGTACATGCTACACTCCTTGACAACGCGCTGTTGGCCTCGAACAATATCTTGGCGGACAGCACTAGCTGGAAGAGTCTTCGTGGCCACGACAAATAGCTGCACGAAGGGCGGCCGCGGCAGTCCAGGCCATGCATTTTGCTCTCGACCACTGCAGTAGTCAGTCGAACCTTGCTCCGCCCCTCACAGGACGGGCCATTTTCTGACCCAGCCAGCTGCGAGTGGAGTCCAGCGTGATATCCTGGAGAGGCTGCTATCGTCATTGGAGGCAATGGTGACAGGTCAGCGCAAAGCTGAATATCCAAAATATAGCAGTACGGGTATGCTCGGATCGTACTGCCTCCGATCTAGTGGCCGCGACAATTTCGACTTCGTTCGTGGCAATGAGGTGATCTGCAATATGCTAACAAATCCGAATGACGCAGCATAGCTCTTTGACCGTTGTACCCGCATACACGGAAGTCCTACTAGCACGCCGTTAAAGTCTATAACGGCTAGAGCTGTCATAGATCTAGAGCTCGCCACCGCAACGTAGTACGTTACGAAAATATTGTCGCTGAATTTATTGAGGTCAATGGGTAAAGGAAGAACATACTAAGAATTCCAAGGATACTAGCACTCGTAAGGGCGGCGAGGATGTAATAAGGATCTTCTCTACCTTTCTACTTACTATCTGGAATGAGCGCTCCATGGGAGGTTGCGTGAGCGATTACATCGTGCCTGAATGTGACCGACTACCAAGTACTGTGGACGAAGCATCTCAGAGTACTGCATCGAGTTTGGAGCGGAGGATGATGGCAATTCCACAACAGCTTGAGTCTGAGGGGATGGGGGTGTCGTTGGCTCCAGATGCTCTTCACGAGATCGCGTTGTTGGTAAGGTTTAGGGAATGCGTACCGCCTACCAGAATCGATTGGAAGTCCTGCCTCGTCATTTGATAACCGTCAAACTAGATGCTATCCTGGCCCATGAGACTGTCTACTTTACGAAAGAGATGAAGTCTGGGTACGAAGCTGGGGCGAACATCCGGAGCACGGGCCAGAAGGCGCTCTTCGTGCAAGAGCTGTATGATCACTTCAAAGACAAGCGACCTTACGACAAGGCTCTGGTCGAGCTGGAACGCCAGGTCGTTGGAGCCTTCAAAAGGTACCGTTGTGCAGGCATTCCAGCAACAGACCATTGCAGAAATCACAGAGGCGGTCGAGAATTTCACCACGAAAAAGTCTGCGAATTCTAAGGAAGTCCAAACGCGGAAATCCATTCGCCTAGTCTTAGCGAGGGAAAGGACGAAGCTCGTCGGTGCAGCCCAGAAGTTGGCGGACATCAGAGCGAAGTACCCCAAAAATCCAGGTCGAGGATTTGACATTCCAGACAAACGGCCTCTGATCCGCAGGAGTTGTGCGCACAAAGAAGGTTCAGCATCATTAGACATCACCATACTGCCAGATGATGGACCATTTGGGATGCGGTAGATATGAGGATATTGAGGATGGCTGGAATAGGCGTGTGCGAGACAGGAGCAGCCTTGCAAGAGTCCAGTAGGGTGATGTCGATCGAAGCTGTGCA
>JAVRRP010001232.1:0-10560 GCA_036872775.1 Oleoguttula sp. CCFEE 5521 | reverse complement strand
CTCGTAAATTCTTCTCGATTGTTCCCTCCCCGCTTCGCTGATCTTAACGGCGCTGGCCGCTCTCATTCTTCTAGTAATGGACGCCGGAGCCGGTAAAGAACTCACTGGCGACCAGCTCCTGGACGGGGTGTGTGCAAGACTTCGCGCAGCACGAGGAAGCAACACAACAGCTGTACCGGGCACGCAAGACATTCGCAGCACAGACGAGCCGGATGATGAAGGATCCGACTTGGCTGCTGATGCAGAGGGTGAACACCGTCAGCGTCCACGGAAGTCTTCAGACGCCTCCATCTTCTCCATCAGCCCGACGCCATCGTACGTCGAGGACATACATGGACAACGATCTCGCTCACCTTCCATTTCTGACCAACCGGAAGCTAATCAGGATGACGACGAGGGTGCCGGACAGTCTGATTCAAGTTCAGAGCTTTCGGAGCTGGAGCATCCACCTTGTGCGCACCCACCTTGTCGAGGAAACTGGGTCAGCTGCAATTTATGTTTCGATAAGAGCTGCCGGTATGAATCTCTATATTTACGCCGCTGTGGACACTGGTATTGTGCGGAATGTCTGGAACGTTGGTACGAGAGCAGTAGCCGCGATGAGAGTCAGTGGCCACCTAAATGCTGCGATGATGATATCGTTGATGAGGACGAGGAAGAGAACGCCACTCTGAACTTTGAAGACGTGGCGACGTTAATCTCCAAGCCGCTTCGCGACATGGTCCTGGACAAGTGGGAAGAACTGCACTCACGACATCGGACCTATTGCTCGAATCGAGCTTGTGGCGCTTACATTAAGCGAGCACGCCACTTCGACACGATTGACGGTGCTGTTGCATATTGTGGGAAGTGCGACACGGTGACTTGCAAGAGCTGTAAGGAGGTAGACCATCGCCCTACACGCTGTGCGCGCAATGAAGAGGATGAAGCAGTGTTGGCGCTCGCCAAAGAGGAAGGATCAACGCGCTGCCCGGACTGTGGCCACGTCGTAACGAGGATCGATGGTTGTCCGCACATGGTCTGCAGGTGTAAGGCTGAGTTCTGTATACTGTGCAACGCGCGTTGGAAGACTTGTGAGTGTCGTATTTACTAGTGGGCCAGTGCCTGAACTCGACCGATACTTGGCTCTCACTGAGGAGATGTGCCCGACATCAGGACCTCGTCAAAGCGCTAGACAGACGATCTGACCGCGCGATCGCTCCGGCCATCTTCCTCTGTATCAAACACTTCATGCATGTTTCTCTCTCTTACTGAGCGCTATGTGCCCAGAAAACTTTATGTCATGCCGAGATGCTACTCTAGGAGTCTCTTTGCTTACGATGCTTGGAGGAACAGATTGAGTCCATTACTTACTATGTATTCCTTCTCGTTGCACGACCAATGTAGGTCCTGCTAGCCGGCTTTCTTGATACTGCTTACAAGTCAAGCTTGCATCACAATAAGGAACCTGGGCAACGATGCAATTTTGCATGACTACATCCTGTTCTTCACTTTCCTGGCTAGCTAGACATCTGACCGTCAACTGAGACACTCTCTGTCCAAAAGAAAAGGTCTTCCTTTACCTACACGATCACACCCCCTTACCACGATGTCGGAATCTACCGACAGCGTGTCACCCTCCCTCAGCGCCGAATCTGGCTACCTATGTTCATCGTGTGAGCGCGAGTTCCCACACGATCGGCTCTGCTCATCGCCCTGTCAGCATTTCTATTGCGTAGGTTGTGTAGAGGGCATGTACCGGAGCGCCATGAATACCCGTCCCTGGCGCGCACCCTCATGCTGCGTAGCGTTCTCGTGGAACGAAGTCAAAGACAATCTCTCGCACACCCTGGTTGAAGATTACGAGGCGAAGAGAGAGGAATTGGAAACCATCCACCCACTTTACGGCTATCGGAGCAATTGCAATGCCTTCATCGGACAGAAACATATCATTGACGACTGCGCCATCTGCCAAGCATGCTTTCATTGCACTTGCGCGTCCTGCAAGGCTGAATCGCATAAAGGCAAATGCGCAACGGACACTCTCCTTGGACAGACACTGGAGTTGGCGCAGCAAGAAGGCTGGAAGCGGTGCCCGACGTGCGGGACTATGGTCGCCCGTAATCACGGATGTAACCACATGGTGTATGTCGTCATTGACAACTTTCCCCCCTTCGTACTGTAGTGCTGACTATCTTCAGTTGTCTTTGTGGCGCTTCGTTCTGCTACGGGTACGGTCAGGCGGCTACAGCCGGCTGCGATTGTTTGTCCCAGGATCCGGGTGGCGATCTGATTGTTCTGCAAGCAGGCTGCAGTCACCGCGACTGGGTGCGCGACGTTGAAGGGTATGTCTGCGCTGATCGCGAGGATCCCTCACAGGACTATGTCTGGAGATGTCCTCACTGCGAGATAAGGCAGTGCGCTCGCTGCAGGGATGACGGTCGTTAAGGCAAGGTATCTGCAACAGAGGAATAGCATAGCAAGCTAGACTTAGAGTGGTGGCATTCGGACTGCAGGGTATGCAGAGCGAAAGCCTGCTTCATGGTCCATTGCTGGTCGCATATCTGAATGGCTTGTTGGGGTTATCGTAGACAGGTCAGGTCACCAAGTCCTGGTGCGGTATTGCCCAACAATCTGGTGCTGTCAGAAGTGGAATACTTCACTTCAATGATCTGCGTCTTCCACGTGCGCATCGACTGTGCATGTCGATGAGTCATTACCTGTCACGCATACCAGCTCCCTCTGCTTTGCAACATCACTCACCCATTCAAGTCACTCGATCACCCACTCGCCAAATCTTCACGGTGTACCTCATATGCCGCCTGAGTGACAACATGGCCACCCTTGAAGACGTTGCGGACCAGAACTACTTGGCTGAATGCTCTGCCATGATAGCTGCATGCTCTGCCGTCAGAGCCCTCGATGTGCTCAGCGAGTGGTATGGCGTGGTCACGCTGGCGATCGGTGTACGGCGAGAATGTCATTCCAGTGTCTTGATCGAAGACATCAAGCCTACACCGCTCCTCGATGATGCGCCAACTGCCAACGGTGCGCCAACTGCTAAGGATGTGCCTGGTACCAATGATACGCCGAGTAGTGTATTCTTCCTTCTTCGTCCACTTGTATATCTAGACTCCGAGCAATCGCGCATCTGCTCCCCCATTGGAACCATTCTTGGGTGACGATCTCATACATCCAGGCCAGATCAGACCGCGTAAAGGACAGGCTGTGTGGTCGATGGGGGACTGGTCGGTGGGAGAAGACAATTGGGACACGACTGACGACGGGTTTTCGTCGGATGGATCGCTGGAGTCGGATGAAGCATGGTACTCCGCATCGGAGTGACGGACACTAATGTGGCGTGTTGGAGTGTGCTCGATGTAGAGGGACCGGCTGAGTCGCTCCTTCCCTTCCTATCTCACTCGCGTGGAGTCTTGGCCCTGTCGTTTGTAGCTCGTGTCGAAATTGATCCACACGACATCCGCAGCACAACACACTAGTCTCTCACACCAACATGGCGGATCGACAAGAAAGGGAGGCTGATGCTTCCATGAAGCTTGTGCTGAAGCTTCAGCTCGAGGACATGCAGAGCATGCAAAGTACCAAAGTCAGCGACGACTCTATCACCGCTCAGCGCTTATTCATCGACGAGCTTCGGCAATACAAGTTTGCGCACCTGTTTGACGAAGAGCTTGCTGAGCTGTGCGAAGCAGTAGAAAAGCGCTTGGACAGGACCAGTCCAGCTCCGAAAGGAGACGCTACGCCAGCACTCACACCACCTCCGACGCCGACACTCGCCGCCACCACATCCGTTGAACATGCTGAAGTCGACATTCCGGCATTTGAAGAAGAGCCACTGTTCAAGTGTGAGGCCTGTGAGTCTGGGTTGACAATTCAGGGAATCTGGCAAGCGCAATGTCAGCATCACTACTGCGTCCAATGCGTGGAGGACTGGTTCACGCGCGCAATGATCGACAGGGCGATGTACCCTCCAAAGTGCTGCGGAACTCCTTTTCCCTGGGATGATGTCAAGGACGAGTTGCCGAGAGGCTTTGTCGCAGAGTTTGAGGGCATGCGCGAGGAGCTGGAGACCAAGACGCCCTTATTCTGCCACGTTCTCAAGTGCGGCAGATTCATCAGCAAGAAGTACTTCGTCCGCGACACCGCTGTGTGTCAGAAGTGTGACGCGGCTACCTGCACGCTCTGCAAAGGTGCTGCGCATGGCGAAGGGGATTGTCCGGAGGATACCACCATCAAGGAGACCATGGCACTGGCGAAGAAGAGCGGCTGGAAGGCGTGTCCCGGGTGTCAGAGTGTGATTCAGCGCATCGCGGGATGCAATCACATGTCGCAGGTGACCTCACCTCCTACGGTAAGAAGCTTGACTGATCAGTGCACAGATGCCGCTGTGGCACAAAGTTCTGCTACAATTGCATGAAAGTGGGCAACACCTGCAGCTGCCAGCTGTGGGAGGGAGAGCAGCAGCTTCTCGACCCCGAGTACCGTGGACCAGGCCAGGCGGTTGGAGATATGGAGGGAGCTTGCCAGCATAACGCAGGGTGGATTCGTCAGGCCGGTCCGCATGTCTGCGACGAATGCGGCGACACCTTGTTTGCATTCATCTTCGAGTGCGCGTCCTGCCCTCGACAGGTGTGTGCACGCTGCAGGTAAGGTGTCCGGACCAAGGAAACAGATTGAGTTCTTCACATAGACGTTCGAAGAGTCAGGCGAAGCTGCATGGTAATCGTAGAGGAGTCGAAAGCAGGAATCGGCCGTACTTTACCGCCAGTGGCGCTTTGGTATGAAGCTTTCGTGCTACGACCTACCACCGTCCTGGAACCGCTTCCCACTATCTGCCTTGTGCTTACCACTGCCGCTACCTCCACTTGTCCGCGCGCGCTCATCCTCACCAGCCTGTGATGCCGATCCTTCCGAGCCACCCTCCTGTGGATCCCTCGCCTTACTCACGTCTTGATTTGCCGGACTCACATCGAGCGGATTACCGTCCTGTGACACTGGTCAGTCTACGGCCTTCGAGTGCTCCTTGCTAATGTATTATACCTTCCCGCTCTCCTTCTCAGCCGCCGCATGTTGTTGCTCAGGTCGTGTCTTGTCCCGACTGAAGGCTGCATCTTCCACTGCCGCAGCCCCAGGGTCTGAACCGCTCTTGGTGTTCTCATTGGGTTCAATCTTCATGCTGTCCTTGTCTTGGGCATCTTTGTGTGCTGCGAGGCGTGCAGATTGGGAGATTGGGCGGGTGGTATGGCGGGCAGCAGCGAATGTTGGTCTTGCGAGGAGCGAGCGGCGGAGGGAGAGGGAGAACATGGTGACTGTAGTTTTGCAGGAGCAATTCTAACAAACCCGAGAGCGTAACAAGAGGTCAACAGAGTTGTCAGCGTCGACGTGTACTCCTCTACTCCTCTACTCAAGGCCCAAATATTCGTTGTTTCATACGTCAGTAGCAAGGTGAGGTCAGTACATAGTGACGTTCAGTGCTAGCCGAATCGGGCCTCTCCTGAAAGCGACCACATTATCGTGTAACCCTGCTCAGCGTGCCAGATCTTTTGGGAGGTGTCATTCAATGAGCTCTTCCATGCTCCCGAGCTCCCTGCTAGACACTGAACTTCACCGCAACGACTCTCTGCCCATTTGCGTTCGCCACGACTACGGCCATGCGCCTGCCACAAGGGCTGGCAGCTTGCTGTACACGCCCCCTTCCTTGTGGAAAGCGTTGATTTGCTGAGCAAAGGTCATCGTCAGTCGCTCCAAGAACTCCTCTAGAGCACGCTCGAACTTGACGGCTGGCAGCTTCATCAATCCTGCCAAGTCCCCATAGCCATGCTCGTCACTTAAGGAAGCAGCCAAGGCGTTGTCACTCAACTCTGTGCCCACCTGCGCTAGTATGTTGTTCTTCGCCCAGCAATCTGCAGGCTGCCCTTCCAGGAGGCGGGCATGGACTTTCAGCTGTTCTGCGTTGACTGCCCAATTCATGTAGCCTGCCTCCATTGTGCGGACAGTCGACTTGATATACTGAGTGGAGAATGAAGTCCACGGCATCAATGACTGCTTATTGCCGTAGACTGCGCCAGCAAGATCCAGAGCCCAGACCGTCTTGTCAGCCAGCTTTGCGCGATAGAGATAGTAGCCCGGCGGTTTGCACTCCAAGGGGAGCCATTGGATGAGGGGTCCGGGCTTGAGCACCATCACAATGATCTCGTAATTGGCGACCGTTCCTTGGACAAGCATCAGTAATGTTTCAGCTACAGGATTCTCTGTACCCATACCCTTGAATACCTGTTGGACCATCGAGGCCATCTTGGTGACCTGAGCCATAGCGTTGCCGTGCGCCAGCACAGCCTGTTCCTCGAGCCCAGTCAGGTCAAAGCCTGGATACCCTACGAATCTGTGCACTGGTTCCGACTTGATGTGCATTCGACGTTGACCGTCACTACCTCGTTCGGCTTGCACTTCAGCATAGTCCCATGTAGCTTTGGCCACGACATAGAAAGCACTCTGGAGCACGTCGGCAGCGCGATATAGCTGCTTGCGAAGGTTCTTGCTTTTGCATTCGGGCTTATGAGTAGGCCAATCTGCTTGTTGACATGCCTTGCTGCAATAAGATGTCACGCAGACGTCGCAATCGTTGGTGAGACCTTCGGAGCACCCGCCGCAGCGACTGTGCGCCGGCTTCGCGCAGAGCTGGCAAAGCGATGCCATGTCCGAGAATGTTTGAGGGTCTTAGAGGTGACGGTGGAGAGTATGAAGCCGGCGTGGTCACTTGCGATGTATAATGGATTTGTATGTGGGTATCCTCTGTGCGGTGGCAGGTACGCTAGGCGAGTTGTTCACTTGAGGAAGGTGCTTCACATGTTTACCCTTCACTGCAAGAATGCCGAGGGTCTCTGAGCGAGGGAGTTCGAACCGCTTGTGAATCGAAGGCTCCAACACGGCTCATCATGTATGAATGTTCTGGATACAGCTAAACGCTAATTCTGTACCAGTAGACACGCGGACAGTTGCACCACTGCGACGTAGCCGTTCTGGCCACAGGCCAGGGGACCTCCTTCACGCCTTTCGCTCCCTTGAAGTCAGGTCGCATTGGTCGCACGCCTGCACGCATCTCCATTTGCAGATCGTCAGCTTTTCGCCTCGCCGACTAGAGTCCAATGCGCAATTTCAGCGCCGCGGCACTGAGTCCGTCCGTTTTCTCCGCCCCTTCAAGCAAGGTATTGAATGTATGAGCATAGCGAACAACGTAAGCTTTTTTCGCCGCCTCGAAATCCTCGTTTGGCAGCTTCGCCAACTCTGTCAATGTCATATGTCCGTCCTCGTGGCTGGCAATGAGGGACAAGACATATCTTGCGATCTGGCGGAAAGAATCCGTGCATAGAACGTCTTTGGACAGATCGTCGACGACCCCGGACTGTTTGTGCTTTGCCATGATTTCGTCGAGCGAATCGTCCAGCATGCGCTCAGTGGTTCCCGCAGGGGCAGTCGCAATGATGGCAGTGACGCGCTGATCGACAAATGTCGTCCATGGCGTGACTGGTCGCGTAGTGCCGAACTTTGCGCAAGCGAGATCCAGCGCCCAGAGACTGCCGTCCGCCAACTTCGCGCGCATCACCCAGTACTCCTCCGGCCCCGGTCTGGCTTTCCACTCCAAGAGTGGCGCACCCTTCGGGATCACCATTGACTCTTCGAGATTGACCACCGTGCCTGAACATAAGTTTAGCTCCTCGACTGTGGCTGTGAGCAGATGACGCTGTACTCACCCGCAAGCGCCTGTTTGATTGCCCCTCCCATTTCACTTGTGGGAGTCACACCTTCGTGGTGCGAAAGCAGAGCACCCTGCTCGATCGCCGAGAGATGCGCGCCCTGGAACGCCACTCGATGCTCTGTATACTTCTGCTCCGAATGGACTTGGAGCCGGCCGTCAGCACCGCGCTCAATATTGACAATGCGATAGTTCCAGGTGGTACGAGTGTGCGCAAGGAATATTGCTTGTAGGAGATCGCCAGCGCGGTAGAGGTGCTTTCGTAGGTTGGCACTCTTGCACTCAGTCTTGTGGATAGACCAATGTGCTTTCTGACAGTCAGGTTCACAGTACCACGTCGATGTGGGATTGCCATCGACGTCAACCCCTTCGCTGCAGCGGCTGCAACGATGCTTGGCTGAGCCTTTGCAGACTGTGCATGGAGTCGCCATGCTCGATGCTGCGTCCGTGGGTGGAGGACGCGTTACGGAGACGGGTGGAGTTGAAGGAGCCGAAGTTGGTGACTCGTCGAAAGAGCTGAACCGAGCAGGAGCAGATTCAATCGGGGACCTGTGTAAGTGCCACCGTGCAAGTGCTCTACTGGGATCAGTAGATCACCTCACTCCAGATTACTTCACATGGGAGAAATCGGCTTCGGTATGTGTCCATCAAAGCTTGGCTTCGTCAGACACCGCCTGCGAACAAGCAGCAGCGGTCGCGCTTGCCTGCATAAGGTCCGTTCACATCGGTAGTCTAAGCCGCCTTCTCTGGTTATCACATTTTCAGTACAAAGGACCACACTCCCAAGACCTATGCGACGCTCATTCCGCGTCGCCTTCGTACCATGGCATTGAGCAACAGCGCACCCCTCGAAAGCTGTGCTATCTGCAACAAGGATGCATTTCATCGTTGTGCTGGCTGTGCAGAAGGTGTCGACATTAGCGGCTCTCCTACTGTGACCTGGTACTGCTCGAAGGCGTGTCAAACCGCTCACTGGCCGACTCACAAGATCGAATGCAAGGATACTAGCTACCGCAAGCATTTCTATCGAGCAGGTGATCTCCTGCAGCAGTGCTTCCATCTCTTCTCGCGCAAGTTCTGGAATCACACCTGGAGCTCTTGGGAACGCGACGAAACTGGCAAGCTGTATGCTTGGATGCACGGGCCTGACACTGGAGAAGATGAGAAGCTGTATCTTTTTCCGGACGAGTGCGATGACTTGCCGGACAGGGAGAAGCATGCAGTACTAGCCACTCAGAAAGGCCCTGCCGCCCTGCTTACTTTCCATCAGCTCGTGAAGGCTGTGCTCAGAGGTTCGTCGTTCCACATGTGTTACTCGATTTGTCTGGACTGACTGTGGTAGGATCTTGCACGAACGTTGAGGAGATCATGGTCGATGCCAAGCAGCATGCAGTTGTGGTCTGGAATACCAAGAAGGTGGACGGAGAGCCGTTGGAGAAACCTGGGGACGTGCCCGAGACACATCAACTTTACCGCGTCACGCTGAAAGACGGCAACGTCTACGCTCTCGATCTCACCAGCGCGCAATTCGGCGTTTCGCCCGTCATGCCCTTCGATCGGTATCAGGCCGCTGTCGTTCATCGCTTCGTCTCCGGACGCTCGTTCGGCCGATGCATTACCTACATCCAAGACGGGTGTCAGACCCGTGCGATGTTTGCGCTTGTGTGCCATAAAGAGGTCGTGGATGGAGACTTCAAGTTCGACAGCCGGATGATGTACTATGAGGAGATGATCGGAAGGGTCGTCAAGCGAGGAGGTACGATGGGCGCGCGCGATTTGAAGTCTCCCGAAGTGAAATATCAGCGATCGCGAGAAGACTTCTTGCAACGCTTCACAGCTGGTCTGGCACTGGAGCTTACAGAGTTGAAGTCTCAGGATGGGTTTGCCGGCGACGCTGCTCGCCGTGCCAAGGCAATGTAGAAGTGGTCTGAATCATGTCAAACGGTCTCATGAACACTCGCTCCATGATCATGGTGCCATGATTGGGAGTCTGCTGGTAATTTCAGAAGAAGAACTTCACCGCGCGGAGGTTCAACTAAATTTGACAGCAAAGCCACTACGACTGCTTTAGTCTCGGTGTTGGAACATGCTGCCCTCGCCTTGTGCTTTGCTTGTGGGGAAGCACCTCAATGTCTTGCGTCCGCTCTCCTGTCGTGCTCTTACTTTGACCCAGCAGCCATCCTGGCAACCCAACGGTCGAAGCTGCCAGCCTGCCTTGCCTGATCCAGCAACTCAGCCATCTTCGTAGCGAAGGGATTGAGTAAGATCGCTTTCTTGCTCTCGTACTCCCCGGCTGGCAGCTTGACCAGTGCGGTAGCGTGCGTATGAATGTAAGCTAGCTTTCGAAGGAGCTCGCCCGCACGCCATAGTCGCATGCGGGCACGCTTCAGCTTGCAGTCATCCTTGTGAACGGGCCAGTGCGTCGTTTGGCATGCTGCACCACAGTAGTGCGTAAGCTGATGCACACCAGCAGCGTCTAGGCCTTCATTGCACTTCTTGCATTGATACTTTCCTGCTTCGCCACAAATGGTACACTTGCCCGTGGTCGCGACTGGAGGAGTCGTGGCAATTGACGCAGACATGTTGCTGACGTTACAAGTCTGGGAAATGCAAATCGAAATGCGGAAGACGTCGCGATATATAGGGAAGTACGGTCTGTGAATCAGCGGCATAGTCGATGGGGCTTACGGGAAATCTCTGTCGGCTTCGACATGAGAGGAGGAAGGCCGGCGACTGGGCTCGTGCCTGCCTCTGATCGCGAGTGGCTTGTTGCTCGGAGCGCCAGCGGACTGGCTCGCATACCTGGC
>JAVRRP010001231.1:0-10570 GCA_036872775.1 Oleoguttula sp. CCFEE 5521 | reverse complement strand
CACGAAGTCGAAGAACTTAGCACTCAACTTTGGGATTAGCCTAATTGGTACCACTGATCAACCGTCCCGTCCCAGGAAGCTTTGCTCTGTGCGTCGTTGTGGAGTTCAACCCGCAGTATACGATCGTTTGATTTTTAGACTTCAGCGACCTCGGGACCTTCAGCTCCTACAACGCTGTAGCATTTGTAATGTACCTGTACACTGGCGTACATTGAGTATACATAAGCAGACAGAGTTACACCCTTTGCCATCCACATGGTGACCTAGTGTCTGTGAGATTATTTCAACAGTGTATAACGTAACTTCCGATTTGCAACTACATTGGGACCCGCTCGCAATGACTTTCATCAAACGCATCACGCTCTTCAAAGTCCCTAAGCAATCCGATATCGAGCTGGTTCTCAAAGCGTACGAGGCATTGCGCAGCACGGCCGTCAAGGTGACTTCGCCCTTCTCATACCTTACCCTTTACGGAAGCCTAGCGTCTCGTTCGTTCGGTCCGCGCATCGTGGCGAAGACCTAGGTTCTGGCATTGGCGTGACCATGGCTTGCTGACTACCTACTCCAGGATGGGCGACCCTACGTCGTCTCGAACGTTGTGCGGCCTGTGTTGAACACGGGTAGTCCGTTGAGTCATGGCTTCACCGTCATGTCTCAGAGTGTCTTTGGCAACCACGCGGATCATGACTTCTATGACAAGTATTGTCCGGCGCACAAGAAGTTGAAGGTATGTCTCTGTTTGTTCGTTGGGGGAAACGGGTTCGGGATGGTGATGCAGTGGTGGTTTGATGAGGGGGGAGGGACGAAATGAGCCTGAGCTGACGATTGCATAGGAGACGACAGGTAGGGTGAGAGTGGGCGATGTGATGACTATTGTCACTGAGGGGGAGTGGCCGGAGGCGAAGCTGTGAGTGAAGGGGACGCGTATTGGAGGCGACTTCGTTACGGTTACGATCCGCGATGACTGAAGTATTTCTTTCGCATCCAAGGCCGGTGCGGGCATCACTACTCGGAGAGCAGGGAATTCATCGTGTCAAGCTCTCGTATCAATTTCGTAGCTGTCCGAAACTGTCACGGGGATATTGGACCGTCGGATGCAGCGGTGATGATTGGCCACGCGGGAATGATATACTAGTACACCGTTCACGAGACTGAGACCTCGGGTTGCAGCGCATCATGGTAGCTGACGACGAATGTGCTACGCATTCGATCGACCCGTGCGAGATCCTCCACGACCCGCTAATCTTCGCAGAAACGTCCGAGATGCACTTTCAAGGGGTCGCAGGTACAGGCATAGACTGAAGAGGTGACAATGTCAGCAATCCTCCCTACAATGGACGTGAAGTGGCTACCTCGCCTGTGCGAAACTTACCTGGGTCTCTCCTCGCTTACGTCGCATTACCAGTACGTCAATCCAGGGACTCCGCCTTTACTCACAGTCAGCCCTGCGTTCCGTCTCAGGATGCTGAAGTGCCCGCCACTACAGTCGAGACCACTCATAGCGCTAATTCCTAACCAGCCATTCCGCGAATCGGTGGTCATCGGCGCCTTCACACGCTTAAGCATCGGGTTCTTGTACGGTTGATCTCCTCCGTAGCCGAGCTCTACAGACTTTGCGAAGAGATCCTTGAGTTTCGCAGACGGTTTGCCGGGCTCGTCGTGGTAGCCAGCCTCCTCTGCTTTTGGCATGATCTCTAGTCTCGCAGCAGATGGGGTGGCTGGTTCTCTGGACTGGAAGCTGGCTATATGATCAGGCTGTGAAGCAATGGAATCGACGTTCCATGGTTCTAGCTCCGTATGCTATGCTGATGTCAATGTTTGCGTGAAGGGCACATGTTTTGGGGGCCAGGACATACAGTTGCCTGCTTGCTTGCCGTAGAGTCTAGCCAATGTGCGAGCACTGCATCTGACTTGACTAGCACAATCATCTCGTCATGGTCTACCGCCTCCTCTGTAGCACTTGCTTCGCGGCCCATGAGGACTCCAGGCTTAGCTTCACCGTGCTTGGGCGCAAGGACAGTATCAACTATCTCCTTGAGTTCCTGAACTGCCTGCCACACTTCGTCGATACTGCTGACGGTCCCTGCGCTCTTGCTCAAGGGATTGTCAAGCAAGACAACGTTGGAAAACATCTCCGCCTCGATGAGCTCCGTCCAATCTGCACCAACTTCCGGAATTGTACGAGCGAGCAAGAGGAAGGCTTTGCGGTAGTATGGGATATTTGGGTCCCGAAGCAGCTTGAGAGCGCCGCGCACAAAGGTCTGTAGCTTATCGCCACCATCATTGTACAACGTGTGCAGATTGGTGTATGCTTTGATGAAGGATGCGTAGGCAGTGTCGTCCTGAGCTACTTTTGGTGAGCCAGTGGTGGCCTCGTTGAAACTCATGATCACCCTCGAGCTCTCGTCACTGTTTGACGAGTGGTGAGGTCGCGGTCTGCGACCTATTGGTCGTGTGTTCCGAACGTTTGAGAAGCTGTCAGACCGATCTGGAATCCGTGTATCTGTCGCATAGGACCTGTCATACGTTTCGCCCGTGTGATTTGTCGATAGCTGATGCTAATCATAACAAATCGCCCGATGTTTGGTAGGATCGGGGAGGTGAAGTGGATATTTTTACTAGTGCAGCCTGAGGCACAGAGGAAGTCGCTACCGGGCTCGCCTTACGCCCTTTCCGCCTCACTTTCAGTCCATCGCACCTTTCGTCATCAATCTCATCACTACATACATGCGCCGTCTTCAGCACTAGGTCGACTCGTGACTGTGTGTGAATTCAGGCATCCTTGACTGGCCAACAACATAAAAGACGGGATCTGGATGAGATCCGACTGGCCGGAACAACTGCCATCTTCGCGGACTGGCCCGGACGGAGAGAACACTTTTCTCGCCTATTCAACCAGATAGGGACGCGAAAGCACTGCTTCTCACCTGATGAGTAAACTATGAGTCAACAGGAATAGCTCCAGATGCAGTGGAAATCACTTGGCAGCTGTAAGTCGTTCCACCATCATGCGGAGTCAGCAGTCTAGCGAGCCCAACTGCGGTACAAGAGGTTGAGGCACACACCTCATAGGTATTTCTCTGCTTTAGTCAGGGTACTCCACGTGCTCCACTCCCTCCACCCACTTCACCACAGCGATAGCTCGGGCGTTGGCTCGCTCCCCATTGAGGGCGTTGATGTGGAACGACACCGTTGATGAAATCTGGAATAGCAGTCGCATCGTACAGCTGCAATGGCCTTGGCGTGGCCGACGGGAAGTGATGCTATTCTGGATCGAGTAGAGCGGATTGCGAGGTAGGTGATATGGAGGGTTAAGTATATATGATCTTCATTACCTAAGGTAGGGCGAGCGTATGTGGGTTTCTCGTACCCTCTCCTCCAAGATGATTATGAAGTATGTTGCAGTACTCTCGGCAATCATTACTATGGTCTTTGGCCAGTCTGGCCTATCTTCTGGAAGTCTGCTCACCTATATGAGCGGAAACAGCACATGGAGTAATCCGCTTTCACTGACGGCGTCGACATCGTTGACTACCATGGAACTCGCCAGCTCACCGGAGACTGCGGCAAGATCGAGCACTATCAACTCTTCGGCAAGCTCGCCTGTCACGCTAGCTTCGTCCTACAGCGTTACGAGGATCGCGTCGGTGGCGTCCGTGATCGACCTGAATTCAACATTAGCAGTCCCCTCAGCGAATCTCTCGAATTCTGCCGCAGAGCTCGATGCTTCTCCCACTGATGCCGCGCTACCGGCTCCCAATGCAACTTCCATCAGATACAGTGGGACATCAACAGTACTTCTCGCAGCGTCGGACATCTCACGAATCAGCAGAATTGCGGTTACCACTCGCAACATATTGATCAGCTATGTAGCGAAAACCGACGTCGCTGAACGTACATCATCGCTCCATACCACGTCGACCTCTACGAATAAGACAAGGACCGCAGTATCCGCTGGCCTCGGCCCATCGACCAACCAAGATACTACTGCGCTGTCACAAGTGACAGGCCTCACGTACGGCTTAGGGAACAGTAGCGCGAATTTACCATCGCCGACTGCTCCCATGGTCTGGAACCCCACGATCGCAAATACTACCAACGCTCCGAACAATTCGACGCCCGTGGCGACGAATAGTTCAGGCTTCGACTTTGCGTCGTACTGCGACTCCCTCACGGCAAGCTGGGAATCTGCATCTTTGTCGTGGCTGCGCTGGCATGCCGCCTCGTACATCGTCACAGAATCAAGATTCGAAGTGGACACCCTTTATGGGACTGTCACCGCGCCGACGACAGCTACATCGTGTTTGGGTGCTTCACGCATCTTGGGTGGGCAAGTCCTTTCAGTGACTTCTGAAAGCGAAACGACGACCAACATCACGTGGATGATCATGACCTCTTCTGAGGCAACTCCCTTCCCCACGCCGAAGCCAACCTGCTCAGTAGGGACGGACGATTGCTCATCTCTATGGAGTAGATATGACAGTAGCATGAATACGCTTACCATCATATACGACGACTCTGTCACCACGCGTCCCACGCCGCCTTCGTGTCAGGATCCCCGGACCGACGCATACTGTCATGCATGCACAATTCAAGCGAATGAAGTCCAGATGTACTACTGGCCCCTTATTGCGGTAGGCGACGAGTGCAACGCAGACCGCCAACTCTTGACACCCACCCCGACTGTCGTGGGACGGCCCAACACTGCAGAGCTCGATGGCTACACTTTTACCTCACCCTCGGTCTATCTGTCATTTGACTATATCTATGCTCTCTCCAACACAGAATGGTGCGGCCCTAGAGATATGGTGAGCACCATCATTGCTCTTCCTCCCGAAGATGTCTCTACCGTACGGTTCTCCTACATCGCATACAATTCTTCCATGGAAACCTTCATCTGGCCCGCGACCACTTTCACCGAGACGGATCCTCGGCTGGATCTAGGGACCTACACGCTGAGTGGTGGCAGTCAGGTCGTCACTGTTGACGGTGGGCGTTACTTGACAGCTATTGCTGCCTTTCCGGCATCTTTTCAGGACTTCATGGGCGCTGTGCCTGTTGATGCTTGGTCGAGCGAGGCAAGCGTTGCAAATTGGGGCGGGTCTGTGATCGTAGATGCGCAATATTCTCCGAACATTGCAGTGCCGTCAATGCTTCGTTCTCTGTACCCCGCCTGGGCCAACTGCGAACTCTATGTAAGTGGCGTTTGGGATCCGCCAATACCGCTACAGCCGGCGTCTTCTGTTGCTGGGCCTAGCAGTGCTATTACGACCACGTCTAGCAGCGAGGTATCGGTAGCCACTTCTGCCGAGCCGGCTAGTCAACCTGGAGATCAGCGACCCTCTAGTACTAGTCTAGCAGTCACGCCATCGACGACCAAAGCTAAAAGCACGGCACCAGCTTCGACGCAACGCGATCCAGGAGCGTCAGCTAGCGCCGACTCAGACACGGGAGAAGATGTGACCACAAAGAGTTCTTCCAAGGGCGTTATCTCTGTTTCGATCATAGTGGAGGTCACTGACACCCGAGTGTCAGGCAACACAAGCCCAGCTGCGGGTGACCAGGTCCCCAGATCCACGACCAGCCAGGTCGACAGAGACCCAGCTTCGACCGCTGCACAGGTACCGAGTCCAGCTAAGGAGTCGGACCCTGTTTCAGGGCCTAATACCGTAAGTAATGGTGTGTCGTCAGTGCGACAGGCTGCTTTGCCGACCACAAGTGTGGTCACCATCGGAGCAACACCTGTTGCTTTGGTGTCATCCGGGTCAGTCGTCATCATAGGCACACAGACAGTGACAAGTGGTTCGCCTCCCGTCGCCGTCAATGGCCAGGGAGTCTCTCTAGGATCCAGTGGCATTGTCGTTGGCACTACTTCGACTCTTCTGCCAATTCCTGCGCCTTCGCCAGTCATCGCCGCCGCGACCGCTGTTGTGGGCGGCTCCACTGTCGTTGCCTTGGCTCAAGGTAGCTTTGCTGTCGTCAATAGCCAGACCCTTGTTCAAGGTGGCAGTGCTGCCAATGTCGCCGGACGAAAGGTCTCCTTTGGATCTAGCGGACTCGTTGTTGGGGGCAGCTCTACAATCCTGACAGTATCAAGTCCATCGCCCATTACTGCGTCTCGCACTCTGGTGATCGAAGGATCGACTGTGACAGCTGTGGTTCAGGGCACGATCGCCATCGTCGGTAGCCAGACTCTAACGCTCGGCGGGAGCTCTGCCACTGTAGCGGGTCAAGAAGTGACCCTTGGTTCGGCCGGGCTATTACTTGTCGGGACATCGACGCTGCTTTCCAAATCTACCAAGAGCACAGAGGTCGCTCAACCGGGACAAGTCATCGACGTCGATGGCGGTGTTGTATCGATCGTGCCTGTAGACGGCGGTGTGCTTGTCTCGGACGGTGTCGCGACGGTCAAGATCAGCCCCGGCAACACAGCCACGGTGCTGGGTCATACCATACAATTGGCCGCAGGCAGCGAGTCCGTTATTATAGACGGTGCTCGAATTGTATCGATAGATACTCGAAGTCAAGCCGCGGGCAATCTCGTTTCGATCGGAGGGACGCCGATATCCATATCGCGGGCTGACGGTGCAGTCCAGCTAACATCCGGAGGGAGGAGCATCACACTAGATCCCGGCGAGACTGCTATCCTCGCCGGTCACCTGGTCAGTGTTGCCGCAGACGGTGAGAGCGTGGCATTTGATGCCACTCGTACTGTCAGTGTTGACGCTGCACCCCGTGCCGCATCGACAGCATCGAAAGTGATGCTCCTAGACGACTCGCCAGTCACGATCACGCGGACCGCAAGCGGACTGATGCTATTCGACCGCACCTTGTCCGCACAGGTCGCCTACGGCGAGACTGTTGAATTCAATGGCCACGCGATGTCTGCAAGCGCAGATGGGACAAGCATTTCTATCGACGGCACGCGCACGATTACACTCGACTCTATCTCCGCGTCATCGGCATCACCTAGTACCACCCTTATGCTGGGCAACACGGCGATCTCCATACTCCGTATAGGCAACTCGATAGTGCTCTCGGATGGATCTACTGCCATTCACTTCACCGCAGGCACGACAATCACCTACAACGGCCACACCGTGACACTAGCCGACGATGCACGGAGTCTAACAGTCGATGGCACGCAAATCGTGTCTCTGAGCGCCGTCTCAACAGATCAGTCGGCTATGACTGCTAGTGACGGTCATGTATGGAGCGCAGTACTGTACGGCGATGTTGTGGCCCTCACTGACGGCACTACCTCCGTCATCCTCAGGCCTGGCCAGCAAGTCTCACTTGGCGCCAGCGTCCCTGGCGTTTCGGAAGCCAGCGCGGCGTACACTACTCTCGCTACTCTCTCAACCAGGCCAGACACAGCTCTGGTCACCGCGCCCGCGTCTCTCGGCGGCGCGGTCTTTACCGCGTCGTCCGGCGCCAATGGTGCGATTCTGCTTGTCGGTGCGACTCATACAACCACTATCCAACCTGGTCAAGCCGTCACTTTTAATGGCGTGGCTGCGAGCGCTGCTAGCGATGGGTCGTACCTCGTTATAGATGGAACGAGGACTGTGTACCTTACTGCTGCGCCATCAACAATGAATTTCCGTTCGTCGGCGAACACCACGCGAGCGGATCCAAACCCAACTGCAACAGACGGCGGCCGACAAGCCGTAGCGAGCGACCCGGCCGAGGGAGGAGCTGTAAGTAAGCAATTAGATGGTTCTTGGGGATTGATGACGATCGCGCTCTGCGTCCTTCTATTCATCTAGATCTACTAGGCGCGGAACATTCTATAGAAACCGTCCGGAGACCGGTCCCATAGCATCACCAGTCGAAAGTTTTCTTCCCATCTACACCTTCTCCCCCTCATCCTTCCTTCCCACCTCTTGATGCTCCGCCATCTCCACCTCCTTCTCCCCACCAATATAAAGCTCATCCACGTCCCCAAACATAGCCGCGACCTCCTCCAACGGCACGCCCCACGTATCCGGGAACGTGAAGAAGATCACTCCCGCCATGACACTCCCCGGTATAATAAAACGCAGATAGAACTTCCAGGTGATGTTCTGGAACGCTATTGGGGCGGATTGCAGCCAGATGATGTTCATGAGGCAGATGCCTGCGACGCCTATATTCATGACTTTGGCGCGGATGTAGGTGGGGAAGAGCTCGCCTATGTAGGCGAATTGCAGGCCGTCGAGGGCGATTTCGTAGAAGATGACGTACTGTAATACGGATTAGGGATGTCTGCTATTCGGAAAATCATCCCCCACTCACGACGTAGAACATCGCCACTGCTGCGCTCAAAGCGGCTTTGTTTGTTCCGCCGACGTAGGTGGCTACCAATGCGCACTCGACGATCAGACAGACCATGCAGCCATCAAACCCGCGCCAATAAGTTTCGGCCGGGGCAAGCGGTCGACGACGAAGAGAGAGAGGACGCCGCAGCCAAAGGCTAGGGTCAGCCAGCCGCCGAGGAGGATGAGTTGTTTCTCCGGACTATACCCCGGCCCAGCATACAGCGTAGCGCCATAGCTGTTGATGACTAGAATACCAGACATCTGGACGCCGCAGGTAGTGCCCAGACAGAGTAGAGTGCGTTTGCGGTACGACGGCTTCTTGAGCATGGCCCAATAGCTCCAGGGTCGCGTGCGATCGATTTGCATTTGCGCGGAGATCTGGGCGAGCCTGGACTCGGCTTCTTCGCGGGTGTGCAGACGGAGGAGGTTCGAGGCTGCCTCGTGGTGCTTGTCGTGCATTAGGAGGAAGCGAGGAGATTCGGGCATGAATGGCAGCAGGCATAGAAGGATCAGCGGCGGGAGGCACTGGAAAGCTGCAACCCGTCAGATATCGTTCGACTGTCGCAGTTCAAGTGAAGAGGCCTACCCATCGGTGCTCGCCATGCTGCGGCTGTGTGTAGATAGAAGAAGCCGTTACCGATCCAGGCTGCGACCATGTAGCCGAAGAGAAGCGCTGCACCGTGGATGCCGACTAGCATGCCGCGATTGCGAGGGGGCGTAACTTCGTTCATCCAGATCGGCACAGCAGACAAGATCATGAACGCTCCGGCTCCGTTGAAGAACCGGAACGCGATGAACATGCCCACGTTCACGCTTCCCGCCAGCAGCGCTCCACTGATCAGGACGATTAACGCGCTCACTCCGATCGCAGCCTTCCTGCCCCATTTGTCGGCGAAGTAGGAGACTGTGAAGACGCCTAGGAAGCCGCCAACTTGGTACAGTCCATTCATCGTGGAAATCTAGGAGGTGGCGTCCGGGCGTGTATCGAGGGCGAAGTAAGCGAGGAAGCTTGGTTGGCCGAGGGTTGTGCCTATGATGCTGGCGCTGTACCCGTAGGTCATGGAACCGAACGACATGGCGATCACCATGAAGAGGTTGAAGTAGTTGAACTGGCGAGCGCAGTGGGTATCTTTACGGACCATTGCTGCGGTGTTGGGGAGCTTTTCTGTACTTCGAGAGGAACAGTGAGATGCAGACTTACATGCGAGATGTGGTAGATGCGATGCTTATACTTACAGCCACCATGTCGATTCTCATCGCTGCGCTTGACTTATCGTCATTCCTGCAGCTCCTACATCAACTGCAGCAGGCAACATCGCTACCCGAGGTTACTCAGCTGGACCGCAATCTCAACATGACTGCAGCGACAGAAGATGAAGTGCAATGGCATGCGATGCCTGCAAGCAAAGCGATGAACCTTATTCCCGCCAATGGCTCACCCTTAGTAGCAATAGCAGGCGAGTCATCAGCGTGGTCGAGTGCCGGATGTCTGTTCCCAGTCGGAGTCTTCGTCCGCGTAGCGCCCTCGAGCTATATCACGAACTGCGCTGTGCTACCATGATGGGCGTATCGACATATAGCCTTCTCAGCCCTGCTGCCTGCATCTCGTGCATCGTAGTACATTTAGCCTAGTCGTCGTCCACGTCGCGAGGCAATGCAGCTTCCCGTCCAGTCCAGCCAGATACGGACATGTCCAGGCTGGCGAGTGACTTTCATGCTCACGGACAGGTCTCACTGTCGTACGAGAGACGGATTCCACTTCCTCCTAAAGTGGCGCCTTACCACGGCTTGCGCGTCGTCGTCGTGGCAAAGATGAGGTATGCGGTGGAAGAAGATTAAAGGCTTCCGCGCTTTCCCTCGTGGCGCAGTTCGCTGGCTTGGCATTCAAAGTGACCTCACAGGTGAACGCCGCGAGTTGGCTCCGGTGTTGGGGAAACTTGTCTCTTCTCTACACCTTTAGCTATACTTTGCGATTGCTACTGTCTTGTCTTACTGGCGTTCACTGTTGCTATACGGAGGACTGACTGACAGCGTTGACAAAGTGAAGCGGTCAGGCACTGGCTGGTCCGAGCTGGCGCAACCGAAACGGCGAGCCTCGAGATAGGCCAGAAGCGGTAAAAGACGCAGAGATATGGTGAGAAAGCGTGATGGTTCATGGTAGGCAATCATGCTGATGCGTTCGCCAGGCTGTCACCAAACGCGCCGGCCGCAAGAAGGACGGACCTCAACCCGTGCCCCAATCCAACACATCAGGCGCCCCGGCAATCCGA
>JAVRRP010001230.1:0-10572 GCA_036872775.1 Oleoguttula sp. CCFEE 5521 | reverse complement strand
GGTTTCTGGCGTGATCTGATCTGGATGATCGTCCTTGACATCTTGCGACGAGTGAGACATGCTGTTAATCTCGTCGCAGCGAGGTATCGCGAGGTGGCGCTGCCAGAGTGTGCTTGGTCAATTCAGGATCGAGCGAATTCTCCAGTCGTGGGGCGTGTTGTTCTCGTAGCGCATACGCGGTTCCCAGAAAGTTCCCAATTCTGTAAACGCAGACTGCAAGCAAGAAGGGCTAAATATCTTTGTGATTCGTCGTTGCGTCTTCCACTGACACTGCTTGTGTGACCAGAGATGTGAAGCTTGGCTGGAGTGTTGCAAGCGATAAGTCCAGGGAACAGATGTAGATCAGTCCCGAGAGGGGTGTACAGGCGAGTGAGATAAGCGAGAGAAGCCTTTGTACTATGTGAAGTAGCACAGGATACTTTGATGCTGTTGAAAGCTTCCACTCCGCTCGGTGTGGAAAGTGCGGTAGTTATACAGGATCGAACTACTGCACTTACCTTGCCTACGGTCTAGATCTTGACAGTACCTAGTCGAAGGGTGTTGTTATCAGCATGGTGGACAGCGCCGACCGCATCTCTGCGTCGCCAAGAGCGCCATGAGGACGTTGATGTTCAACTTGAGGCGGATATCGACGACGGGACGTGTGGAGACAGATTCTCATCAGTGGGCAAAGATAAGGCAGACTTTGGTGCGGCTGTCGGCGCGTGGCAGAAGTCACTTCCGATTGGCTGAGTTGCTTGGCAGCCCTATCCTATCGGAGTGCGCCGAGAGCCTGTGCAAATGCAGTCGACATGGCTTCTTCTTCCGCTCGCCAACGAACCGAGTAACGATTATTTCCACAGCGACGTGCTGACCGTGCTTCTGTGGGGATGGAATTACAGCCATCGTAACAATGCAGCGTCCTGCGAGACCTTACACTCAAGCACTCTCGTAGTGGACCGAATCTAGGCGGTCTTGACTGCGACGTGAAGCAGAGCTTTGTCGTGGACCAGTCTTGTAAAGTACGCAAGGACGCCGCCCCTACAGTAGCAGCGAAGCGCTCGGCGATTCACCATGTTGAAGAACGCTGGTATATGCAGCATCGCAACACTGGACTGGTATGCACACTGTCGTGGAGAGTATTGTCTCCTCTGGGGGCTCTCCTAACTAGCACTGACAGTGACTCGTTATCGCAGTGTCATATGTGCTAGCAGTGTCACTCGTGTGGTCTTCTCGAGTGGTCCGCTTCCTTTCGCATTCGCGTGAGTGGCTCTGCCGCTCCTGAGCTCTCGGACGAATCGATCGTCAGTCGGTCAACTTGCGTACTTGACTAGAACCTGATGTCTCGCTGGATAAGCATAGAGTGATGTTCGCGAGTTGACAGAGAGCTAGGGAAAGCGATCGCGGCAGGCGATGTTTGCCGTGCGAAAGCTAGAGTAGTAAGGACCGCGCTGAGATACAGTGGAGCACGTATGGGTCGGCCGGTCGGTCTGGTGTACTAGCGACATACCGAATTCGATACAGACGCTCGAAGGTTGCCTAGGACTTCGAGGCTGAGGTGCAATACAGTCAGACGAAAGCGCGGAGGTCGAATAGCAACAAGGTCAATCAAACAAAAATATGGTACCTTGTTGATACCTTAGCACTCACCCAATAAAGAGCACCCGCATCGCCTTAGAACCTATGAAACCTCGACGTAGCCATACATGAGTCCTCAACAGCTCAGCCTTCACCAAGCCGTGTTCCCACCTCCTGCGCCCCTGACCATGGTCAAGAGTCAAGCCTCTCGTCTCCAAAGCCCTTCACTCGCTCACAGCCCTCTTCCTCAGCTCGGTGTTAGCTGCTCACCGCGCCGTAACCTCGTTGCTGTTGCTGCTGCAAGTGTCGTGGCTGCGGACCTTGCGGGGATGGCAGTTGCCCGAAGAATTGGAGTGCGCATTCGGCAGCGTCCTCGCGGGCGTTGTTGACGTATTGGCCGTCGTACCAGAACCGCGCTTGGATATTCTGGCCGCCGACGGAGACTTGACAAGACCAGGCTGTGCGACCGCCTGGAAATGAAACGAGTCAGTGACCATTCTTGACTATGGTAGAGCATCGGGAACATCCGAAAGGTGTATCGATCGAATCAATTAGGGAGTAAAGAATCATGCGAGTAGACTAACCTCTGCGGTCGGATAGTATCTGAAACGAGGGCGCGCGGCCACCTAAGCTGCGACACCAGTCTGCATCGCGTCAGTCTAATACTCATTGATTGATATCGACTGTTGGTTGATGGACCTACTGATCAACTTCTCTTGATACGGCGACGCTGCAGGCGTAGTCGGCGGCAAAGCATCACTCGAAGCCGGCGAGAGAGTAGCTGTCGACATGCTGACTGCCCGCACTTTCAGTCTTTGCCACTAGTTCGGGGTCCGGTCCGAACCCTGGAAGCCTGGAGTCGATGGAGTCGAACAACAGGGTACAAGCTAGGAAAGGGTCGTCGTCCGTCGATATCGTCGTACTCGAACTGCCGACGATGAGCTAAGCGGCGAACCGCGATCACAGTGGATCGAAGCTGAAGCGAAGCTATGTCGGAAGGAGCAACAAGCGGTGACGAGCTAGTTAACGTTGGACGAATGAGAGGCCGTATGTCACACCAACACAACAAGAGATGCTCGTGACAGCGTGTGCTGAGCTGAGTGGTGGTGCCGATGACCGAGTGAAGATCAAATGTCGAGGGAGTTTTGCCTGAAGGTGCATGCCGTAGCCTTCGTCGGTCCAGATGTGCATTCTTATACGCTCTCTATGCGATGCGTAGCGCATGGTGATGTGTGAAAGTCGTTTGCTGAGGTGTGCTGTTTCGAAACAAACTGCTTGTAACGGGTCAATCAAGACAGGAGAGCCCAGCGATGATTCCTTTGGAGCCACGTTGCGAGACGGAGACGAGCAGCTCCCGCAGCCGTCAGATGGTGCTGAGATTCGCTGCCTGCTTGCTTTGGGGCCAGTAGGGGATGCAGTCATGCAACCGCCCTGCCCGATCATGGAGCAAAGAGAGAGTCATACCCGCTCTTTGGACTTCAGGAACGGTGAGAGGCGGTCAATGGTGTGGGAGGAAAGTTTGAGGAGGTGTGTTCGCTGCCCGAAGACGCAGGCGATATGAGGCAAACAAAAGGGTGTGCGCTGTAACAATTTGTTTCAGCATGACTGCTTGTCTCTGTCTGATGATGCGATGCACACGGATAGTACATTTTAGCGTAGCCACGTCGATGGGATAGACGGGATGCGAAAGCGTGATTGCAAGGCCCGGCGCGATTGCATTGGGCCGCACCGCGAGCGTGAACGCATGAATGTGTGTCATCCATAACTCTTGGGTTCAAGAGCATTGCAGCTGATAGACCATGCTGACTAGAGCGTGACATGGGACAGAGCGTGGATTGATACGTGGAAGTCAAGCTCACCCAGCTGCCGCTCGAGATACCTACCACCATGTCGTCGGGACCACTCATGCAAGTCTCGTCTAGCTCGAGAGCCAGTTGCGTGGGGCTGGCTGCGGCTATCCGTGGCCTTACGACATGCATTCGTGTTTGAAGCAATGCGGCGAAAGGCATTCGGGGGATCTGCAGCAGTTCATGCTTATGCACGGCACTGCGGTGGGGGATCTCAGGGAGGATGGCGTGGAAGAATCGAGCCACGAACATTGCTTCGCATGCAGTGAAGCTAGTGCATGTTGGAGGCGACCTGCAGCTGTGGGTCGTCCTGATTGCGTGCATGTCTACCCAGCTCCATCGTCATTACAACACTGGAGGCATGTAAGAGGCGAGGCTGTCGAATCGACATCACCTGACGAGGTGTGCTGACATGTTGGCATATCTTTTACCAAATGAACTCATCCAGGTGATTTAAAGCACCCGCCGGGTCATGTATGCGAGTTCGCGCTGTTTGTATATCGTTTGTCGTGAGGCATTGGTTGTGAAGACAGGCCTGTTGCACAGATGCTGGTGATGTTGTCGGGTTCCTGCACTTTGACACGTCCCGAGGCTACACCCGCTGACCCGATGGCGTCGGCCGTGAAGCCTTCACGCGGAGACATGGGTACCAGCATGAGATGACGAGGCATACGCTGTAGATGACTTGCATAAATGAGGCTTAGACATGTGCGAAAGTGTTGTTCGCATTGAACCGGAGGGGTAATTACGAGCTCGTAACTGCCCAAAAGTATACTCATGTCTTGGCACGTCGTTGTCAGTGTACGCCGCTTTCGGGAAGATGCTAGATGTCGTGATGTAGAGGCGCCACTATGACAGCCGAAATCGTAACAACTCCCATGCAACAGTCGCCGGTGCAGTGCATCGCCAGCCCAAAAATCCCGCAGTACTGCAGCAGACCGCATGGCGAATGTCTATCGAAGCGAGCAGTCGTGCGTTCCAGCACCGAATGACCACTGCACCAGCATCCCTGACCGTGTACAACCCGAGAATGCGTCCGAGTCTCGTCGCCCCGCAGAGTTTGCCCCCCAATACAGGTTCTGCTAATAGCTCACCTGCCTCACCGCCTTCGCAGGCACCCGCAAGCTCGGGGTCCTGGCGTCGCGGCTGTCACCGCTCTGCGACCGTGCATGATGTTTGCCATCGCCAGAGTCACGACGAAACATTTCGTTGATGAGACGTTTGGGACCCACATACTCGACCTTGGGCAGAAGGATTTGCTTCGAGGTCTTAGAGTGGAAGCGCTCGCGAATTGTGTCGTCAACAAGGGCGAGGAGACCAGCAGAAACGACAACGCTAGAGTGTTGTCAGTGGGCTATGCAGGTCACATGGTGAGATTCAGTGCTCACTCTGACACATCTTTCTGACTCCTGATGATGCGTTCGTCGATCAGTTGCAGAGTACATGGCGGTATCCAGCCACCCTTCAGCTCCTCCTGGCGTGCTTGTGCTCTTGTGAGAGGCACTGGCGTGATATGGGCAAGCGGCTGCTCACCGCTTGCTTTCGTGAGGTGGAATGACACTTGCTTGGCATCTCCTTCGATCTTGATCACGCGCCTCCAGGAGTATATCGTGCCCCAGTACTCGAACTCATAGCGCTTCGTGACACCTGCTCCGACTCGCGTCACATCAACTTGAGCATAATTCGAGAATTCCATCTTCATCGTGTGACTCATAGATTGCTCATCCTTCGATACATTGCCTGCGGATCGAGGTGGTTCTTGGGTATCGAAGTCCATGGAGTGCATACTGCTATAGCCAGAGTCATTCCGTCTTAGACTAGCGAAAGTAGGTGTCTTCACTTCAGACTTTGGCCTCATGACGCTCAACGCATTGCTGAGAGATCGCTGGAAGCCAGGACGCCTCTGAGGTTCTGCAGGCTGATTTTTCCGTGCCGAGTGACAGACTTCTCTCCCGGAGTCTCTGCAATATCGTCGCAGGGAAAACTCCCGATTCTTTAAGTCATGCATACGTAGATGAAATAGCGTAAGGTGGAAAGGTTCACCATCGGAATGCACCTCAGTGTCAAGTCGCAGGTTCATGTTGCCATCCTCAGTCGCGTCGTCATGTCTGATCAAAAGTCGTCGACTTGATGGGAATAGTGCAGAGAAGTCTGATGGTGAGGATGCCTGTACGCCAGACTTGTAAGGTCGTGCAGTGTATTCGGGCAGGTCGTACTCGGGCATGTCATCTTCAGCCTCGTGTTCACTTGGTGCGGTGGAGGCGTACGTCTCGACAGACGCGCGTGGACTCGACTGAGGCTCTTTCTCCGGGAAGAAACGCTCTGGCGAGCGTGCCAGTCGGCTATCGCAAATATACTGCTGGTGTACAATAGGTCTGCTTGCCAGGCTTGCCGAACATTCTGTGGGCTGTGTCTGGTAGGAGCGATCACTGTCAGAGCGACGCTGGCTGTATGACTGACTGCTGCTCGAGGCCGAGTGATGCGATACACTGCTCTGATATGCATTGCGCATGTCGTAGAAGTCCGACCGCTGACGAAGCGGATGGGGATGGCAGCCCATGTTGCGGTCGAAAGGGACGAGACTAGGTCGCTGAGGCCGCTGAGGTGTCGCCATGTCCGCTGATGTATGCCTGTGGATGTACGGTTCTCGTGCTACGATCGCCGCATCCGATTGTGACAGTCTGTCAGGGTACACAACGCGTGCGAGATGTCATCAACGGCGTCCTGTTGTCCACCTTGCGCTGGTGCCAGTACCGTGGGCGGACTGCGCGTTTCGCCTCCCGATCTTATATCCTCTCAGCCATGGTGAATGTCGTTGTCGCCACGGGCAGGCAGCGAGAGGCAACAGACGCAGAATGAGTATTCTCAGGGCGAGTCGGGCGTTACAGGGACAGAATTGACAATCATGACCCAACCGCCTTCTACATCGGTTAATTACTACTCATCGCGGCAAAGTCTCCGATCGCTTAAATTCCAACAAGGGACCCGTGGGTGACTGGCCGATCGATGATCCAATTCCGGACCGCCCCACACGGGAATAGTCTGAGGTTAAACGAGCTGCACCTTTGGCCATTCAAGGCCCATCTCCCACACTACCACAGCGAATCGCTGTAGCTGGCCACGCTCTGGCTGCAGTCTGTGATGCCTGGGCACAGCAGCGTCTGTGTGACAACCAGTCGACATCAAGGGAACACCACCTTCGCAACACTACCGATTCGAGGTTAAGCTATGGCGATATCCACCTCAGCACTGATCTGTCCCCATGATGGCCGTGATCTGTCTGAATTCACAACGGCTGTCACATGCAGGACACCTACTTTGGTAATTCTCACTGCTATCAGCTCAGCCACTTTCGCGCTCTCAGCTGCTCTCCTCTAGTCGATGACACCCAATGCAATCCATCGGGAAGACACAGCCTCATCATTTACCGCACCTGAGACCCGAGCTGATAGTCTTCAGGCAGACTTGGGAGGCAGCCCACGCCTCGAGTGATTGCATGTACTAGACGGCATATGCACGGCTTGTACATGGGGTACCTGCAAGTCACCCCACGCCTCGTGGACGAAACGTCTGCTGGCCATGCATGAATAGTGTGGGCGGCCACATGACAACGGGTCGATCGCAGTTCGCCCGTCACCGCGAGCTTCGGACCGATCCTGCGAAAGAAGTTTCACGTTCATCCTGGCCACCTCGTAGGAGGTCACTGTGGCCTTCACTGCTGGCAGCATGTATCGTGAGGCAATTCGCAACGTCGGGTATCATTGGGCACTAACGATTCCAGTGAGGCGAAGTGCTGCAACATGCTCGCATCAGGCGTCCACGTCACACTCACTTTATTGATTGGCTACCTGCAGTCTATACCGCAGCAGTACCATTGAAGACCACCAATAGCGATACGGGCGGACGTCCTGGTTCTCGTCATTCAGACGCGCGCCTGAGAAAATCGCAGGAGGTCATGGAGAGCAGTATCCCATCACGCAGCAGGCCGATCAACATTTAGCCGCACGAGGAGCCTGGTGAAGGCGATCGAGAAGGTGCCGCAGATATGAGACTGCTATCAGCTTGCCAGTGGCCGCATTGCACAGCCGCACATCAACGTCAACTTCGCCCGACCCACCGTCATTGGGATGCAGGTCCCCAGCTCGTGAAATGCACCGAGTGAAAGGCGAACGACTCCATTGTTCGATCTCCAGTATTGCGACGACTCATCGTTAGATCCTCCGTGCGGCCGCTAGCTGACGATCTCCGAGCGAGGATCAGCCAGCTGGACAGCACTGGTCTTGTCACATCACCGGGCGGTTGACGTCGTTGTCCAGGAGGTGCTCATCTGCACAAATGGCACTGTCCTCCAGTGATTTTACTCTTCATGAAATGCTTGTGCATGAGTCAATTGTAGTGACGAAATGTCGCCGATGTCATGTTACTACTCCATCGCAGCAGCCAAGGTGGGAGCAGCGTAGGAAAGCTCATTGATCCGGCAGAGCGAAATGCCATGTGCTTGTCCGATGCCATACCCTCAATAATCTCCACACAGCTGCGTCCAAGTACGATGGTGCCCTCCCGGCGCAATGCATCTGATCCAACATGTCTACACCTCCTAGTCGCCTCCATCACCCAACCCAAACCTCCTTCTCATCCTCCACCCGGAAAACTTTCATCACATACAAAGAAACACCCTTCAACGCCAAACTAGCCAACTTCATCATCTCTGCCCTCCACCGATCATTCGGCAGATGCACAGGCACACCCCACCCCTCTCTGTAGATATTCTCTTTCTCTTTATCCTTCCCATCATCCAACTGCCACTTCATCGTCAACCCAGCGCAGCACCTCAGAACGCCTTCCATCAATTTGAGCCTTTCGGGATCGCCTTCGTCGTGCGCAAGAAGTCGGTTCAACATCATTCTCGCTCTGCAGGGATGCAGATGGACCAGGTCCTCGGGATCGGCTGGGGTGCGCTCCGCGACGGTGAAATGCTTCCACTCCAGCTGATGCGGAGATATGTCCCACGCCTCCTTTGGCTGCAGTAGGTGGAGCAGCATCTTGCGCCGGAGTAGGCATAATGCGCTCTTCGCGTACTTCAACCGCACCACCTCGAACTCTTCCGAGGGTTCCTTAAGAAGCACAGAAGGCGTGCCCACGATGTCCCATAGTAGGTGCCGCGCATTGTGAATGTGGTCGGCGATCGTTCTTAGGCCTTTCTCCGGCCTCTTGCGCGATGTGTCGAGGAGGCGATCGTAGTTCTTCTGATAGACGTGCAGGTGATTCAGCTCCTCTTCTGACATGCTGTCGAGTTCGCGGCGAGATATCCAGGGGCTGAGGACGGTAGGCATGCTTGGTAGGCGAGGGAGTGGCGAAAGGTGCCGTCGGTACAGGAAGGCGCGACATGAGTTCTTGTACGGCTGGAGATGCAGATCGAACCTCAATGTCAATGTGATATACAAAGCATGCCCATCTTATAAGTGTAAAGTGCGTTACAAGGAAGAAAGTTCGAAGATGAAAGAAATGATGTAGTAGTGTAGTGAAGTTGATGCATCATCTCACGCTGTATTTCCCAAAGCATACCCAGAGCCCACAGGGTATCCGACAGCAACACCAAAATCCTGCCTCCGCGTCTAGTAGGTCGACGCTCCCCTGATCTTCTTGTACCACTTCCCATATCTCCCAAAAGCTTCACATCCCTGCTTTCGAAACTTCAGTCCATTGTACTTCTCGCAGAAAGTTGCCTTCCACTCCCTTTCACACTCCACAATGACACCTTGTGGCGTGTATGGCGCCAGATCGAGACACTTGTCGGACATGTTTTTGTTCGCGAGATCTTCCATCACCCATGCCGTCTCGGTACCGTCGGCCGTCTTGCAAAACGACAGCGAGCAATGCCCGAAGTCCTCCAGCAATTGGATGTCGTGGTTTGGTGACCAGATCATACTTACTGCTTTGTTGGACGTGTTCCAGTCCCAAGCCCCGGCGCCAGACCAGATCACACCTGCGATGCCTTGGTAGGCATGGGAAGTGCAAGCAGCGAGATCGGTGTACTGAGTGATGTTTCGGATGAAAGGATGAGTGTGAGGTGTGTGGTGGGTCTGGTACATGGCGTAGAAAGGGTAGGCGGCCAAAACTGCTAGTAGGATACCGCCGACATCGAGAATGACTTCTGCCTTGATGTCAGCTAAGATCAGGATGACAGGGAGCAGACGAGGAAGAGTGACCAGTCCAAGTCACCGGATCTTCGGGCTTCCTGGCTGGCTTCGCAGTGAGATTTGCGCTCTTGTCTCGGCGCCGTGTAGACCTGCGTGAGGATGCCATCAGGTCGTCAAGTGCTGTGTTATGCTGATGATGCGTGGGCACGAGGATGCAATTATGCTTGTGTGTATGCATTTCAGATGTACATTCAGCATATCTTGAATGTACGGTATTGAGATATGTTATTGTCGAGCCTCTCACACATATAGCTTCCAGAAGTCAAGTGCTTCCGGTTGGGTTTGGAAGGCGGTCAGCATGACAGCATCGACAAGACCTTGCCTTCCAGGTGGATTGTAAGGAGACCAGGTAAGGACTAGCACTGCCGATCTTCATAAATCAAGACAAATCCCTTGTCGACAGATCCAACAATACCATCACTCTGAGATCTCAGCCGATAAACCGTCGATCAACGACTTTCACCCAATCAAGCCGAGATGCGTACAGCGATACTTCTTGTCCCACTAGTTGCGCTCGCGCAGACTGCTCTCGGTAGGAGCAAAGTGTAGAGCCTCATAGCTTGCCGTCATTTTCCTCCTTCGCCGCCTTTTTGGCCTTCTCTCCATCTACCAAGATACACCACCCCTCTCCCCCTCCCGTACCCTTGTCGAAACCACCTATCAGTGCTCCTGGCCAAGCACCCTTGGCCCACTCAAGTATTTCATCGTTGAAGGTTCCAGGCTGCAACCACACGCTCCTGATGCCGACATATTTCGCTTCCCTCAACAGCTCTCTGGTGACAGCTGGAGGCGTGATCACGCTTAGAGAAGTGTTCTTCGGATCGGAGAGCTTCGCAGGAGAGGATGCTGTAGTAAAGTCTCGACCGCTGATGTTGACCGAAGCAGACGAAGGGTTGATTGGGGTTGGGGTCAGCTTGTGAGCCAGGTACCAGGCAAATATTCGATAGCCGAATTTCGAGGAATTTGAG
>JAVRRP010001229.1:0-10592 GCA_036872775.1 Oleoguttula sp. CCFEE 5521 | reverse complement strand
TGTAAGACTTGAACTCACGACCTCTTCCATGCTAAGGAAGCGCGCTACCAGCTGCGCCAATTGCCCAAGCATGATGATTTACATCAGAGATATCGTAGCTATACCTATACTAAATCTGCAATCGGGCATACGAAAGCACCCTGACGTTCACTGCTATAGAGTCGCACACCAGACTCGTCGGCTTGAGTTTGAGCGCGTACTGTGATAGAGATAAGTTGATCGGAGCGTTTATTCTATGCCAGCACGGAAGAATTGGACAGTGCAGTGTGAGAGGGCTTGCCAGTAAACTGTAGGGGCTGGTTCACCTGGCAAATAGCGGGCTCGGGAGCAAATTTGCGCACCTTCCCTCGAACTTCAGCGCTTCCATTACCTGTCGCACTTCCCTTCCTAAGTAATTCACATCAACACCAACACATCACATATTCGATCATACAAACGGTCAAGTCGCGGTATAAAGCGAAAATAGTATTCATGGCCCACGCGACGCCAGGCGAGAAGCGCCCGGTCTCCATCGATGTCGGCGAGTTCGTGCGCACACGCGACGCGGTAAGTCCTGCTTTCCCATGCAATGCGCCAGACGCGTCTCGAGTCTATGGGTACAGCTATACTGACAGCTCTACAGCTGTCTACAGCATACATGTCACTGTCCACCTCCATAGACCACGCTGTCAAAGCTTACATTGCGCACACCAATGTTGTACTCGCCGGCGACGCCGCCCTAGACGTCTCCTACCTCACCCAACCTTTCAACACCATTACGTCCGCGCAGATCGCTCAGCTCGCCCTCAGTCATGGGACGAACGGCGCGATCGCATTCCCAGCGGCGACGGCAGGTACTGAGGACACGGACGGGAAGAAGAAAAAGAAGCGCGCCTACAAAGCTCGCGATCCCAACGCGCCGAAGCGACCTCTCACAGCCTACTTCCGGTTTTTGCAGGAGCAGCGACCAGGTCTGACGATTGAGATGGCGAAGGCGCGGGACGGCGCTGCCAGCAAACCGGGCGACCTCAGCAAAGAGGCAACCGAGCGTTGGCACAAGATGACCAAGGAGGATCAGGAGCCTTACAAAGAGGCGTACAGAGACGCGCTGAAGGATTACGAGAAGGAGGTCGATGCTTACAAGGCGAGCACCGGGCTGCCCGTCGAAGACGCAGCATCACCCGTCGACGAGGAGACGCTCATTCCGGGGATCACTGCCGCTGCTGCAGAAGCTGAGGACGAAGAGACCAGCAGTGATGACTCTTCTTCGGATGACGATGTTGACGAGGAGGAAGAGGACGCGAAGCTAGTCATGCCACCTCCTCCACCACCCAAGGCTGTAAGTCCGGTGAAGAAGACACCCAAGTCGGCGCTGAAGAAGACGGAGAAGGCTACTCCTGTTGCGGCGTCACCTGCGCCGCAGACGCCGAGGTTCAGCAGTATCAACCCCAGTGGTGCTGTGCAGAGTGTCGCGAAGAGTTCGAGTCCTGAGATCGAGCGCAAGCGCAAGGCGACCTCGGATGCTGTGGCGGATGGTGCCGAGGAGGGCACGAAGAAGAAGCGAGGACGGAAGACGAACGCTGCGAAGGCTGAGGAGGCGGCGGCTGCTGCAGCCGTTGCTGCTGCACCAGCTGCTGTACTGCCTAGCAGCGACGGCAGTGGTGAATTGAAGAAGGAAAAGAAGAAGAAGCGGAAGTCGGTCGCGGCTGGGTCAGATGCGTAAGCCAGCATTGTCACCGTGATGCACTGACTAGGTCGAGTACTACGCGCAAAGAGCGGCGTCGTGGGGATTTTCCGTTCTGTCACGGCGCGCAGGATGTCGAAGATACCATTGGCGTTGGATGCACATATTGCCCGGTCTGGCGGCTGTTCATGTACATGTAGGTCAGCTCCGATAAGGAAATTCGAAGACCTGCTCGCTGTCATGCAGGAGCTCTGCAAGCTCCACACCCCACTTCCCTTCCCCCATTCCCACATGGCTTCCAATGCTTAAATCCCATGTTTCCTTTCACGTAATATTTTCCATGCTAAACAAACAATCGTAATCCTTACTTTGAGTGAGATTCTCCGCCAGTATGAACCTCGCGCCAAAGGAAATCGACAAGCTACTGATCTCCCATCTTGGCTCTCTTGCACAACGCCGACTCGCTCGCGGAGTTCGACTGAACCACACCGAAGCACTTGCTCTGATAGCGAGCGTGCTACACGAGCTTATTCGCGATGGCAATCACACTGTCGCGGACCTCATGGCCTTTGGTCCTACGCTGCTGGGACGCAGACATGTCTTGCCATCCGTGCCGCACAGTCTGACAGAGCTTATGGTCGAGGGCACGTTTGTTAATGGCACGTACTTGGTCACTGTGCACGATCCTATCGCTACCGATGACGGAGACTTGGAGAAGGCGCTGTATGGCAGCTTCCTGCCTGTCCCAGCAGCCGACAAATTCCCATGGCCACTCGAGGACATGAGCCTGTTTGAGCCGGCGAAGCAACCCGGTGCTGTGGTAGCTGTCAAAGGCAACGCCGGGAAGATCGTGCTGAACGAGGGGCGCAAACGCATCCGACTCAAGGTGACGAGCAAAGGTGACCGCCCGATTCAGGTTGGCAGTCATTACCACTTCATCGAGACGAATCCGAAGTTGCAATTCGATCGTATCCGAGCACATGGGTATCGACTCGATATTGCTGCCGGAACGAGCGTGAGATTTGAGCCTGGTGATTCTAAGACCGTGACCTTGGTGCAGATCGCTGGTAACCAGATAGTCAAGGGTGGGAATGGAATTGCCACTGGGAGTATCCATGATGAGTCGATTGCCAAGGATATCGTGCATCGCTTGAAGGAGGGTGGGTTCTTGCACGTCCATGAGCCTTTGGCAGATCAGAAACTGGACCCGTTCACCATGCCGAGGGAAGACTACGTGGCTATGTTCGGGCCTACCACGGGAGATCGGGTGAGGCTGGGCTCGACGGATTTATGGATCAAGGTCGAGAAGGACATGACAGCTTACGGGGATGAGTGCACGTTTGGTGGTGGCAAGACGATTCGTGATGGTATGGGTCAGGCGGTAGGCTGGGCTGACACAGAGTGCCTTGACACCGTTATTACCAATGCACTGATCGTGGACTGGACCGGGATCTACAAGGCTGACATCGGATTGAAGGACGGGCTGATTGTAGGCATTGGCAAGGCCGGGAATCCAGATGTCATGGCTGGTGTCGACAAGGCTATGGTTATCGGCAGCAACACCGATGTCATCGCCGGAGAGCACAGCATCGTCACGGCGGGAGGCTTTGACAGCCACATTCACTTGATCTGCCCGCAGCAGGCGAATGACGCTGGCGCATCTGGGATCACAACGTTCCTGGGTGGAGGTACTGGGCCAAGTACGGGAACCAATGCAACGACATGCACGCCGAGTGCGTCGATGATCGAGCAAATGCTGCAAGCCCTGGACACGATACCGCTGAACGTCGGAATCACTGGCAAAGGCAATGACTCCGAGCCAGGACCGTTGCGGGAGCAGATCGCAGCTGGTGTTTGTGGATTGAAGCTGCATGAGGACTGGGGCACGACTCCCAAAGCCATCGACACGTGCCTAACAGTCTGTGACGAGGAAGATGTGCAGTGCTTGATCCATACCGATACGCTCAACGAGTCCGGTTTCGTGGAGACGACGGTGGCAGCCTTCAAAGACCGCACGATACATGCTTACCACACCGAAGGTGCTGGTGGCGGTCACGCTCCGGACATCATCTCGGTCGTAGAGCACGCAAATGTCCTTCCCAGTAGCACCAACCCCACGCGACCGTACACAGCCAATACACTTGACGAGCATCTTGACATGCTCATGGTCTGCCACCACCTGTCACGTAACATACCAGAAGACGTAGCGTTCGCCGAGTCTCGCATCCGCGCCGAGACGATCGCAGCCGAAGATGTGCTTCACGACCTAGGAGCGATCAGCATGATGTCGTCCGACTCGCAGGCCATGGGTCGCTGTGGTGAAGTCATCCTCCGAACCTGGAATACAGCACACAAGAACAAGGTCCAGCGCGGAACTCTACCCGAAGACAAAGATACAGACGCCGACAACTTCCGTGTCAAGCGCTACGTAGCGAAGTACACCATCAACCCCTCAATCGCACAAGGCATGTCGCATCTGATCGGCAGCGTGGAAGTCGGCAAACTCGCCGATCTCGTGCTCTTCCCTCCCTCATCATTCGGCGTGAAGCCTAAGCTTGTGATCAAGGGTGGCATGATCAGCTGGGCGCAGATGGGTGATCCGAATGCTTCGATCCCGACTGTCGAGCCGGTGTACATGCGGCCTATGTTCGGTGCTGTGGTGCCGAAGACGTCGATCGCGTGGGTTAGCAAGACTGCGAAGGAAGGTGTCGTGAAGGGATATGGATTGAAGAAGAGAGTCGAGGCTGTGAAGAACTGCAGGAACATTGGGAAGAAGGATATGAAGTTGAACGATACTATGCCGAAGATGAAGGTTGATCCGGAGAGATATGTGAGTTCTTCGTGTTGACCTGAAGAGGACCGGATCATGCTAACTTGTTGTGCCAGACCGTTGAGGCAGATGGTAAGGTTCTGACGGCCGAGCCTTCAGTCACGTTGCCATTGACGCAGCAGTATTTCGTCTTTTAGACGCTCGCGCGGCAACAGCGCCCGGGCGACAGTCACGCGGCAGAGGTGCCTGGGCCATGCGAATGTGGCTGAAGCGGAACCGGGGCATCTTGAGTTGAGTAACCGTCCATCACATAGCAAAATCAATGCTATGACCGAGCACTCCCACATGTCCAGGGCGTAAGTCTGATACCCAAAGAAAAGCGACCGGCGATTGGAGCAAGATATGCAGCCTTGTGCAATTTTAGACCTCACATCCGGCCGAGATCTTGCCAAGCCGGGTACCGATTAATCAATTCGCAACACATGGAACGGCTACCCGAGATGACACAGCTCTCCAACATCGATCGTTCCATCCTCATCTCAGGATTCTCAGCGAAATCGAACTCCATGGCGCCACGCGCTTCGTAACATTATCTCATTATCTCATTAGCGAGCGCTGCGGCACACACCGCAAGCCCACAGCGGGGCCAAGGTCTTGTATAGTGTGACATAGATGAGGCGAGAACGCCGCCGGGACTCCTGATCGCCAGCTATGATCTCTTGAGCAGATTTGGGTGAGAGTAAGTATATACTGTTTCTCGTCATTCCTGCTATCCTTCTTTCCTTGCACCAATCAAAGTACCAAAGTATCGACCAGTCACTCGTTCAGTAGCAAGTCTACTCCATCCAGTCTTTACCACAGCAAATCAGGTCTGCGACCTTATCTCCAAACACAAACACCACTATGTCCTCCGTCAAGTCCCTCGCCTTCCTCGCCCTGGCCACCGGCCTCGCATCAGTCTCCAACGCCCAGTCCACCTCCGGCTCCGGCACCACAACCCGCTACTGGGACTGCTGCAAAGCGTCCTGCTCCTGGCCTGGCAAGGCCTCGGTCTCCAGCCCCGTGGCCCTTTGCGACAAGAATGACTCCCCGCTCTCGGACTACAACACGCAGTCTGCATGTGCGGGCGGAAGCAGCTATATGTGCTCTAGCCAGAGCCCATGGGCTGTGAGCGACAGCTTGGCTTATGGGTTCGCGGCTGTGAGCATCCCGAGTGGGAGTGAGGCTACGAGCTGTTGCTCTTGCTACGAGTATGTCTTCCCTGGCTGTGTTGCATCGAGGAACCCTGGGCTGACCATATAATAGGCTAACTTTCACCTCCACCTCCATCGCCGGCAAGAAGATGATCGTCCAGGCTACGAACACTGGCTCTGATCTCGGCCAGGGCCAATTCGATCTCGCCATCCCCGGTGGTGGCGTCGGTATCTTCAATGCCTGCACAGATGAGTGGGGAGCCCCTGCCAGCGGCTGGGGTGCTCAGTACGGCGGCATTAGCTCGAACACTTGCTCGACCCTGCCAGCTGCTCTGCAGCCTGGCTGCGGCTTCCGCTTTGGCGACTGGTTCGAGGGAGGTGAGTGGAGCTGAGCGGCGACTGTGATAAGCGAGACATGTTTGGAGGCTGACTGTTTGCGAAGCCGACAACCCAGCCGTTGACTGGAAGAAGGTCACTTGCCCCAAGGCAATCACCGACAAGACCGGCTGCGTTCGCGACGGCGAGACGCCAATCGGAGACAGCGCGAGCACCGCCGCAGCTGTAGCCTCCAGCGCTGCACCGACTTCGACCGCTGCTTCGTCGGTTGTTGCATCCTCTGCCGCAGCATCTTCCGCTGCTGCAACCTCCGCCGCCGCCTCCTCAGCTGCGGCCTCGTCCGTTGCTGCATCCTCCGAAGCCGCCTCAGTTGCCACATCCGCAGGCTCCTCAGTGTACACTGCTCCAGCTGCCAGCACGGCAGCCCCTACTACGACCTCATCAGCCTACGTCGCCCCCGTGGCTTCCTCAAGCACTTCGTCGGCCTCTGCAGTCGCGCCGGTGGCCTCCTCCGCATCTTCTTCGTCGGTCTACGTGCCCAGCGCACCCACTGGCGCTGCTTCGGCTCCTCCACCACCAGCGTCTGCGCCAGCGCCACCAGGATCTGCTCCAGCTCCACCGGCGTCTGCACCGGCGCCACCGGCCAGCTACCCGACCCCAGAGGGCGCTTGTGCTGTGCAGTATGTGTACGAGGAGTAGACAATGCACATGCAGGGACGACATCTAGACTTCGCAGCGTTCTTGACGAGATTCGGGATTGAGGGCATTGTACATTCACATAACTTCATGTACGTAACACTTTTGGGCCTTTCAATTCATAGACATACTTTTCCCTCACGGGCATTGACACATCTCATTACGATTGATGAGCCTTCACTTTCTCCCATAGCCCAGCATCAGTCTCGACTCGCACCTCCTTGCTGGTGTCGAGCTCGTTGTAGCGGCGCAGATCCATGTCTTTGTCAAGCAGCGGGATCACGTACTTGTCGAAGGTCTGCCAGTATGGGTTCTCCAGATGGTACCTGCATTGAATTAGCTTTGCCATCGCACTTTGAGGATCAAGAATTTATGATCTTTCCGAGTACGAGAGAGGCTAAATGGAGAATGGACTCACTTCTGGCTACTCTCATGCAGATATCGTTCGACGATCGTGAAGGCTCGAGGATCTTTCTCGTGTTGCATCACGAGCCTGAAAGTGCATCAGCGTCTGTCTTCAAGTCTACCGACGAACGGAGTCGTCAATCACTTACCAGCTCAAACACTCCTTGTCATTGCTGTAGACTTGACTCGCTTCCTGGAGCTTGGCCGTGAGCTTCTTAATGCTCTCAGCATCATCCTTGGCGTACAGGTGGACGACGAGGGTGTAGACCATGGCTGCGATTGATGAGTTCAAACAAAGATTAATGATGGATAATACGGTCGCAAAACAAGCGTGGTCCGTCAGTAAGAGACACAGTCGTAGCTCATCATAATTGACGTTATAGGTATCCTACCTTCATGAAGAGCCGTGGTAGCGCCGCCGCTTCATCGGAAAGAGCTCTCGCGGAAGCTGACAGAACAGTGACTGTGCATCGCGCAGCCATGATCATCGCTGACAGATGCAGAACTGGCGCATTAAGAGTAAAATCGGTCTATGTATTGTACACGCTACGATCTATGCGGTGGCTCTCCACCATCATCAAACTTCGATCACGGCCACATCATCGGCACCGCTCAGCTGCGATCTAAAACTTGTACACTTGCTCCTTGCTAAACCCAAGCTCCTTTAAATACCCATCAAGCTCCCCCTGATCCGCCGGACTCTTCTTCGCCCCCGAAATGGCCTTATACAACCCCGGCGGCCCACAAACAAACACCTTCACGTTCCCCTCATTCGGCCCCGGGATGGTAGTCTTGAGCAGCTCCTTGGTAATATGTCCCTTTCCCTGCTGCCAGCCCTCAGGCGGCGTATCCAGCACGTACAAAGCCCTAAATCGATCCGGAAACTGCGCCTCAATAGCATCAAACTCCTTCTTCAACAGGATATCCTGCTCCGTGAGATTGCCGTAGATAAGCGTGACCCTCGTCTTGTCCTCCGGGTTCTTGAAAATCGCGCGCGCGAGCTGGTAGACTGGCGTCACGCCCGTGCCGCCGGCGAGAAGCGCGATCTCGTCGTGCTTGTTGGCCTCCCACTTGTACTTCGGGATCGGGCCTTTCATCTCCAGCGTATCGCCTTCTTTCATGTCGTGGATGTGCTCGCTCATGGGGCCGTTGGGGTATTTCTTGACGATGAAGTCTAGGTAGCCTTTCTCCTCCTCGTCCGAGACGGGCGTGTAGGGTCTGATGACCGGCTTCTCCATCTCCGGGCCTTTGAACTTAGTGATGAGCGCGCTGGCGACGTTCAGGCCGGAGACGGAGTCTTCGGAGTCGAGCTTGAAGCGGAATTTCTTGGTGTTGTGGTTTATGGGCACGATTTCGGAGAGTGTCAAGGGGATGAAGCCTTGGTCGCCGCCGGTGAAGGTCTTTGTTGCGGGAGCTGGTGGTGCATTGCTGACTTTTGTCGTTGGCAGACCAGCAGCTGCTTGAGGGGAGCGTGTAGCGTAGTAGTATCCGCCTCCTGCAGCGGCGGCGGCGATACCGCCATAGAGGAGGGTGTTGCTGCCGCCGGATTTGGGTGCTTCAGAGGCGTATGTTCGTGCATGCTATGCGATATGGGTTAGCTATCGAGAACTGGTGAATGCCCGTCACAGGAAGGGAGTGTAGTCTGTGTGGACACAATGCTAGATATGACATACCCTGGCGAACGACTGCGCCGGACGGAAAGCTCTCGAGGCGAACATGATTGCGATGTAGAGATTTGAAAGTATAAAGGTCGAGCTCTTGTGGAATCAACAATGTTACTGAAACGCCATTGATCGACGTCATCATACAGTGATTGGATCAACTCTCGCGGGATCTTATGGGCGTCAACACAACCTTCAACAGCGTCCACAACAAAGTACCGAGTCGCAATCAGTGATGAAGTGACCATTGTCGGCCTCTCCATACAATATTGTAGCAGCCTCTTCTCTACCAGTACAATGTCCATCTAGAATACAGGGTATCCTGCTATCCGATACCATCGGCCGAAGGCAGTACAAGCACAAAACCCCCTCCAATGTCCTCTGAGCTTCTCGCCCAAGCAAGGCAATATCGGTCCCTACTCGTACAAACGCGCGGCAATGCACCCTCTTCCCATGCGGTCACCTTCAAGCCCGGTTCATACTAGAAGCTAGACGCTGAAGCATGGCCACACTCTTCATCGTCATCTCGTACGACAGCTGCGCACTACGAGCCGCAGTCTGCGCGGTCTCGGCGGAGATCTGGGCTTCGCGAGCGCTGATGAGAGAATCATTGAGCACCTAATCAGGCATGTCAGTGTTGCATTGCCATTCACACAGTAAGTCACATACCTTGGCAAAGTTCAACAATCGCTCCTTCTTTCCCATATCGCCTTCCTTTTGTGCACGACCAACTAGCTTCGTAGACAAGGCATGCAAGGAGTTTCTTCCATCGTGATTCGTGTTATCCTCGGCAGGGATCATGCTACGGGCGACATAGGCGGCGGAGGACGAGAGACCTGGATGCGAGGCATCCACTGGTGGCGAGAAGGTGGGCATCTTAGTCAATGGTGGCGTTCTCGTAGTCCTCAGCACGGGGCTGCCGTTCGCTGAAATCTTGACGTTCTTGCTGCTCTGAGGGGTTGCGGAGTGTTTCTGCATCGCTGGCAGCGGAGGCGGGATCTCGCTGGTCGTGTGCTCACGCTTGTGGAAGAGACCATTGAGCTTGGCGAGCATGAAGCGGCTCTTCGATCGAGAGCGAGGTGTCTGAAGAGCGGGTGAGTGAAAGGACGTATCGGGGGAGGGTTAGGGGGGGGGAGTGCATACCCTTGGAAAGCCATTGACGCTGGTAGTGCTCGCAGTCTTGTGCGCGAAAGCGAGCCGCCCTCTAGGCAACTGGGTAGAGTCTTCTTGTACTGGTGCGCTCGGCGCGGACGTCTTCTCTGACCTCTTATTATAGGAGGCAGTGCCGCGACATACGACGCCCGCTGCATCGCGAGCCATCTCCCGAGCATTGCGAACCGATCCAGGCTGTCTCGATCCTAGTGTGGGCGATGAAGTGCGACGTACACTGGCTTTCTGGCTCTGGATGCTGCGCTCGTCAGGTCCAAGGATCTGATGGACCGTGCTGAGGGACGGAAAGCCAATGCTGCCTTTTGATTCGGAGGAGCTGGCCAGCACGTCAGCGTGGTGTGGTGCAGCGGCAAAGCCATCCCAGGTGATGGCCGATGTGTCGACGTCAGAGACCATGCTCTCGTCGATATTTGGTCGTGATCCCTTTGCTGATGAAGTGCTTCCAGACCACTTGCTGGTCAATGTCTTGCTCACGGAGTGATGAGAAATCCTGTCAAATCGGCCGATCTGCTGCTGAAGGTCTTCGGCGGCGATTTCGTCAGGTACGTCGGCTTGGTGTGCGGAGCTGTCGCGCCTGGCAAGAAAGCGCTCAGCCAGCGTAGCGTCCTCAACAAATGCAGCGCTCTTAGGAGCTTTCTCGAAGCCGGAGCGGAGGCGTCCGAACATCGAAAACAGCTGCTCAGAGTCGATCTCGGTGG
>JAVRRP010001228.1:0-10598 GCA_036872775.1 Oleoguttula sp. CCFEE 5521 | reverse complement strand
AACCGCTGATTCTCCGCATTCACAAACCCATGCCAGCTCTTCTTCGGGAATCTACCCAGAATATCGTCATACTGCGCATCGAGCTCGATATCATACTTGTCCAAATAATCAAACAGATCCTCCGTCCCCAGCACCTTCGCAATCTTCACCAGTTGATCCGAGTTACTGTTCCCATGGAAGAACGGCTCTTTCCGGAAGATCATTGAGGCGAACATGGCGCCGAGACTCCACATGTCGAGGCTGTAGTCGTATTCCTGGAAGTCTACTAGGAGCTCGGGGCCTTTGAAGTACCGCGAGGCGACGCGGACGTTGTATTCTGTGCCTGCGTGGTAGAATTCAGCTAGGCCCCAGTCGATGAGGCGGAGCTTGCGGTTCTCGTGGTCGATCATTACGTTGTGCGGTTTCACATCTCTGTGCATGATGCCCTTTGAATGGCAGAAATCTAGCGCTTTCAGCAGTTCGTGGATGTAGAACCGTACGTCAAGGTCGGTAAATTTCGGATAGAGCGTGCGGAAGTCTGTGTTGTTGACGTGCTCGAAGATTAGGGAGGGGGTTTTGGATTGCGCGTCCCGGACTACATCCAAGAGGGCGACGATGTTTGGGCCGCCGGAGAGGTTCTGCAGGATCTTGATTTCGCGCTTGATCTTCTTCTTCTTGACGGGTTTGAGGACTTTGATGACGCATTTTTGGTAGTTTACTATGTTGATGCCTTCGAAGACTTCGGAATATTTGCCGCGGCCTGGGTTGGTCAGTATGTTGCTCATGTGCTGGGCTCAAGTGATGCCGATCTGCGTCCGCCACACGAGATCCTAGACCGCTGCCGCACTCCACTGTTTCTGGAGGAGTGCGAGACTGTACCTACCGATCTTCCTGACGACCTCATAGTTCTCCAGCACGCCCCAGCTGATGTTCACACTATCGTAGTCCCAGTATGCCCTGGGCATCTGCTGGTTGACATCTGCGTATACGCGCGCCATGCTGGGCGAGTTCGGATTGATTCGTGCCTCCTCCGCGCTGGCGATGCGACCCTCTATGCCCTAGTGGGCTGGGCTGAGTGACGTTCCCGGCGGGATTGATGTCGTCGTCAATGAGCTGAGGTGGCTTGTCGAGTGTCAATCGATCGGGAGCGGTGTTGTGGGTGCACCCAAGTTATCTCAATGCAAGGTATGCTGCGTAGTCAAGTCTTTCCTCGTGTAGATGTGATGTCGTTGCGCGTGGCCTGGTCTTATAGTGGGGTCGAGTGTGAGTGAAGCTCTTGATGATGAGGCTTGCGGATAGAGTGTCGGCAAGATCCGGCGCAGATAACCTTATATCTCGAGAGAAATTGGCAGTCACATGTGAGAGCTTCCAGCTGAGCTCTGTTCAGACAATAATGCGTGGACTCCGATGACAGACGGAGGAACCCGCTGCAGTCCATCTCATAGCAGTAATGCTCTATGACTTGAACGTCCCCTACTCGACCACCGATGCTGGGCTTGCTCGAACCCTCCACTTCAGCCATGAGCTGGGCTACAATGTCATCGCCCTGAACCATAGCATCACAGGGAAGCTTCCGAATGAAACCGTACATATGACATTCCAGTTGCAGATTCGAGATCAATGCTGACCAACTCCAGGCCTGCGCCATACCCTCGCCCCTATTATTCAAGGACCTCCCCCCGAACCTCCAGATCCTCACCCGCTGCACCCTCCACCTTACCGATACGCACCAGAACGCCCGTCTCCTTGCCCTCGCCTCCCACTACGACATCCTCGCCCTCCGCCCTACAGACGAGAAGTCCCTTCAATTAGCCTGCTCAAGCCTGGACTGCGACATCATCTCCCTAGACCTGTCCATCCGACACCCGTTCCACTTCAAGCACAAGATGCTCATGGAAGCTGTCAAAGCTGGGAAGAAAATTGAGATTTGCTATAGTCAGGGAATAATGGGAGATAGCCAGGCCAGGAGGAATCTGATCGGGAATGTGAGTCAGATTGTCCGGGCTACAAGGGGAAGGGGATTGGTGATCAGTTCGGAGGCCAAGAGCGCGGTCGGGCTGCGAGGGCCGTGGGATGCGGTGAACTTGGCGGCTGTGTGGGGTTTGGGACAGGAGAGAGGCTTTGAGGGAGTCACGAAGGAAGCGAGGAGTGCGGTTGTGAGTGCGCAGTTGAAGAGAACGGGGTGGAGAGGCACCATTAATGTGGTGTATGGCGGAGAGAAGCCTGCAGAGACCGTCAAGACTGTAGTGAACGAGAAGGGCGCTGCTGCCGCGAAGCAAGGAATGCCCACCAAGGCGATACTGAACGGAAAGGTTGATGCGATCGCTGGGACGAAGCGCAAAGCCGAAAGCGAAGCTGCAGCCGGTGCAGTCAACGGCGGAGAGAAGCTACTGAGCAAGACGCAGATGAAGAAGCGCGCGAAGCTGGAGAAGATGGCGGCCGAAGCCAAGCAGAAAGAGCAGACAGAAGCTGTCACTACCGGCTGAACGACCAGTGCGAACTCTCGATGCTCTATACCTCCGGACGATGCTACAACCACGGAGACTGGTGGCTTGAACAGTCTGATCCCGTACCGCTGATACAGCACTGTGTGATAACCAGCATGGCGCTTCAGCACTTTGAGCGAGCTGTCGGACCGACGTCATCGATTGTCCGGGAGATGGATCGCATCAGTGAGCGGTTCAATAATGATCATGAAGACAGGACAACGTCTTCCATAGGCATTACTGCGAGGTCCACACAGCTTCACACTGGTTTCATCCGTCTCTCTGACTGCTGCATTCCGCACCATAACTGAGAGCAGCTTCTTCAACACTTGGATAGCAGCGATTTGATCAAAGCACCAGAAGCACTTCATCCACTTGGGAAATCACCAATGGCCGACCTCTGGAAGACCCACGGCTTAGCTATCGTCGGACTCTGGAAATGCATATCCTTCGAGATCCAAGATGTAAATGACGCCAAGCAAATCCTCGGCTACCCCATGGGCTCCGAACCTCTCGCCCGCGTACAAGTCTCGCCATCCGGCTACCTGTCTGCCCATCTCGCTACAGCTAAGACAGCATCTGCATCCAAGGATTCTGACACGGTGCCTGTTGCGGAGACAGTGTTGACAGGGTACTGCGGCTATCTTACTATGTTCAAAGATGCTGAGGGGCTGGGTTGGAAGACGAAGGTGGATATCGGGAGTGATCGACATCCGGTTGGAGGATTCGAGGAGAGGAGGTTGAGGTATTGGGAGGAGGGTGGGAAGAACTTTATGGAGCTGAGTCCGGCAAGGGAATTTCCGCTACCTGTGAGTATCAAGCTGTGGGAGCGTTTGAGGCGTTGGCCGCTGACTGTTGTGTGCAGGACGGGAAGATGGGCAAGGGTGTGTTGATCTGGGAGAAGATAGAGTAGCCCCATCTCGACATCACGAAAATACGATAGACCGAACATACGCCGACGCAAGTCTGAGATCAGGCGTCTGTAAGCGCACCACGAAATTGCGCTCAAGTGAACGTTCGTTCACGCAATGCAAGCAGCCAAGTCCTCCACTTCTTCCGCCAGTACCGTGCCTCCATTGCCAAACTCCCCGATGGCATGTTTCGTCCCTACTCGGCATTGCACTCTGGCGAGGGCAGTTTCGCTGCCCTGAAACCGTGCCAAGTCCGCCTCCAGCTACCGATGAGCTTGGCTGCAACGTCCAAGCCCTGCTACTGCGACAGACTGATTACAATGACCGTAATATCACTGCACACGAGCCACATGAACACCGGGTGACATACGGTCGAAGCGCCATTGCTGGCACAAGACTGTCAACTTATGCCGTAAGTGTCCATGACTCGGGTGGCTATACTATCACGATACTCATCAAGACCTCACGCCCAGCGTGCACCGTAGTAAACGCTATACGCCCAGTCAAACAGCAAGATGGAGTCGCAATGGTAGGTTGGTGGACAACCCTCCTATATAGCCCTTTCTGTCACACCTTTTCACACCTGATCAGACATTCACTCGTTCATTCTCTTCTTCTCAACGGTCCTGGAACCGGCGCTTACGCTCTTTTACATCTCACCTCAGCAACCCTCACCCGTCTCAGGCCACCGCCGAGATGTTCACCCCCGCCACCCTCCTCGCCACCGCGCTGCTGGCAGCGCCCACGTTGGTACAAGGCCACTACATCTTCTCTCAGCTCATCGTGAACGGCTCCCCCGTCGGCAGCGACTACACCTACATCCGCAAAAACACAAACAGCTACATGCCCTCCTTCACGTCCGACGTCGTCAACTCCCCCAACGCAATCTGCAACGTCGGCGCTCAGAACGCCGCGTCCAAGACCTATGATGTTAAAGCCGGGGACAAAGTGGGGTTTAAGTTGATGTTCAATGAGTTTATTGAGCATCCGGGTCCGGCGTTTGTGTACATGAGTAAGGCGACGGGAGGTGATGTGGCTAGTTATGGGGGCGAGGGGGATTGGTTCAAGGTGTTTGAGAGTGGGATTGTCAGTGGGGATGGAACGACGGATACGGATTGGGCGAGTTGGCAGAAGGATCGGATTGAGTTTACTATTCCGGAGGATACGCCCAGTGGGGAGTATCTTGTCAGGGTGCGTGATGTGACTACTCGCCCTTTGGACTGTTCGTCACTGACTTGCATTGCAGCCTGAGCATATTGGTCTTCATAAGGCTCACGTCGGCAAGGCACAGTTCTACATGGGTACACTCTTCCGATCCATGACCTTCCCACGAGCTGCCTACTGACATCTCCCAGAGTGCGCCCAACTCCGCGTCTCCGGTGGGGGATCTGGCTCGCCCTCTCCTCTCGTCAAGATCCCTGGCTTGTACAAGGCGGACGATGTAGGCATCGCGTGGAACAAGTGGACCAACAACCCCGTGAAGTACGTGATGCCCGGTCCTGCTGTTTGGGCTGGCGGCGCATCGTCGTCAGCTTCATCTGGCTCGTCCTCTGCTGCGACCGAGACCGAGACAACCGGGACTGACGCCGAGGCCACGACTGGTGGCAGCACTGGCGCTGAAACTTCATCCGGCTCTACCACTGGCGATGAGACTTCTTCAACTTCGTCGACTGGCTTCGATACCTCGTCTGGCTCCGCGTCGACCGGCTACGAGACTGAGACTGGTGCTGAGGCTTCCACTGGCACTGATGCTAGTGCCTCCACTGGAGCTACCACTGACACCACCAGCTCTATCGGTGCCAGCACTGGCAATAGTGTTACCGGCTCTGACGCCGCATCCGGGTCGTCAACAGGCTATGAGACTGGGGCTGAGACATCCACGGGCTCTGACTCAACGATTGACGCAACGAATGGTGGCGACTCCAGCACCTCGACTGGCGACTCGACCGATTCCACCACCGGCGGAAACGCATCGGGCTCTTCAGGTGCTGCTACAAGTGGCTCAACCGGCGTCAACCCCTGGGGCAGCAACTCGGGTTCCGCTGGTTCTGCTGCCGGCGGCGTCTCCACAGGCACGACCACTGGTTACGATCCGGTCACCTCTGGCTCTAGCTCCGTGCCTCCAGCTCCTGCCGCACCCGCTGCAGGCTCAGGCACGCGATGGGGCGGTCCTAAGGGCATGGGTAGCCGCTGGGGTCAGTGGAATGGCCGCGTCAAGGGCCGCAGGACTCGTCTTTCGTCGATGTAAAGTTGGCCGCACGACTGTTGAAGGTTAACAGGGTTCATGGGAGGGAAGGGAGAGCGGTGATGATGTAAAACAATCACGGCATTGCAGGCTGGGAGTTCTGAGATTAGCCCGGGCGGCGGTTTAGGGACTGCAGTATAATCATGGCTTACGGGCCACAAGCCGTTTGACTTGCCGTCTCGACATCGCTCCTTTCGCAGCGTTGTGGAATGACAAGCGCAACGACGACTTCTTTCTGTGATCAATTACACAGTCACAGGATGCACATTCTCATCTCTCCCCTCTTGCTCATCTCCATCACGGCTGTCAAGGCTGACTTCATCGCCCTCCTGATCCACCCGAGCCTTCTCAAAGCTCACCTTCTCCTTTCCCTGCGCATTCACAACATCTCCATCTTCCCGTTCCATGACACCGACCGCGTCCCTGCCCGCCCACGTCAGACTCGTGAACTTCACGCACTCGTCTAGCACCTCGAGCCTAGTCCTCCTCTCCTCTTTACTGAGCGCAACCTCTGGGATAGTAGTCCAGCCGTGCTTCCGATCCGCGTACCGCATAGTCTTGAGATCTGCTCCGCGACCTTCAGATCGCACTTTAGCGTCCCAGGCTTCGGATTGCTCCCATAGAGTGTCAAGACCAGAGAGGATCAGCAAGATCTTTGCGCTGGGGTGGAGCTGCGTTGATATGTCCAGAAGACCTGGAGATGCACGACCGTGGGCAGCAAGTTCGCGAGAGACGTAAGTAGAAGCCAGATGGTCATCTAGGGACTGCTTTCCAGGTTTGCGAGGCTTCACGACAGGCATCCGTTCATGTCGCGTGCGTTCGCTGGGAAGCTGACGCAGATCTAGCGCAGGGTAGAGGAGCAGTAAAGGTACGGGGTGAGGGTAATCTCGAGGGATCGGAGATGGCCAGTCTGGAAAACCCAAGTCGGCTGGTACGTGCATGCCCACGTTGAGAGCAACGTTGCCGCCACTACTGGCGCCGCTGAACGCAATCTTGGTCGTGTCGAGAGTGATGCTCACAGGCGGTGGCATCGGCACCCGATTTGCGCGCCGCTCGTCTTTCGTAGCCTTGGCCTGTAGTACCGCGAACCAGTGTGCTCGGAAGAACTCCGCGATGCCTTCCCTCAGTGCCTGGTACCCCGGTGTATAAGTCGGGTCCAGAAGCGCTCTCACAGCATCGTCGGCATCCTCTATCGCGGCAGGAAACTTGTCCAGCGGTGCCATGCGATAGTCGACACTGATCACCACTGCCTTCAGCTCCCGACATAGCCTCGCGCAGAACGGTGCCTGCTCCAGACAGCTTCCGAGGTAGAAGCCACCGCCATGATAATCCATCACTACTGGAAACGAGCCGGGGTCTGGGGTCGACTCGCCTGATTCTGGACTCGGAAAGGTCGTCGGTGGGATGAACACATACAGCGGAATCGTTCTACCAGCTTGTCTTGACGGCAGATCCAAGCGGAAGGGCTGCGGACCTTCTCTAGACGTGATCCGCAGTGCATCCATGGGCACAGCGCGCGGCAGACGGACCAGAGCGGTCTTTGCTAGCGTTGATAGATCTTGCTGACTCCAGCGACTGACATGATGCCGTATACTCTCCATAGTGGGCCGTGGACCGTGAGACCCGGGCATCCTGTATCGACTCTAGACGTTGTGTGATGGACAATGTCAGGGATTGCGCGATAGACAGCGTCGCTTCGCTAGGCCAGATGTCTAGGTAGCACGAGATTGCCCTTGTCGGCCCAGTCGTGGCAAATAGTTCTTGTGGCCTAATCCATTGAGAAGGCTGCCTGTAGATGCCAGTGGAGTACAGTTAAAAATGTTGATGAGCGACTATCGGAGGTCATTGACTTGATGCAGGGGTTGCTACGACTTGTCGAACGAACACGCAATTGCATCTAAGCAATTGAAGGAGTGCTTTTGGAATGGATCTGGTGGAGACGGGAAGTGGGCTCGGAATTATTAGATGAAACGAGGCATTGGGCTTACCAATTGACTTTGCATGTGATGAGTAACGAGTCGCAGCGGTGTACATTCACGGTTCACGCCTAGTCAAGGGTATCGCTTCGGCTCAGCTCAAGCACTGAAACGAAGACCCGGGCAGGGTGAAGAGAGGCAGTTCTTAGGTGACTAGAGCTCTGGAAGTTTGCAGTGAACAACTGGATCGCTCCAGACTCCAAACTACGAACCTGCAAACGATGTCCTTCACGATCTATAATAATACTGTATGCCACCCATGGCTCCCTAGAAAGTGCCCACGCCCGACCGCTATGCCAATACACACGCTCGCCCGAACGCACAGTTCAATATGCAACGCCATGCCCTTACGAATAATCCTCAAACTCCTCTGATGCTGTACAATCCTTTCTGCCGTCGATGCACGTTGCTATCTCAAGCCTCCGCGTGATGATCAGTGGTGCCATCTGTGTCAGTCTTGGCCAGCAGCGCGCTGTCAACTTCGACGTGACCCATGTTCTTCCGTGGGATGAAGAAGAGCTGGGCGATGCCGAGGACTGCTACACCAGCACAGCTGAACCAAGCTGCTGCGCTTCCGCCTGCGCTGTAGATGACCTATTGACTCGTCAGTGGATGGAAATTGAAGAACACGGTGACCATTGACTTACACCAACCAATGGCGGCGACACAGTCCGTGCCAAACAGCACGCTGACATCGCCGCTCCGTTGACCTTACCCAAGACTTGCGACGAGGGTGTGGCGTCCTTCAGCATGATCAATGCCACCGGGTATACGATGATGCTGAAGAAGCTCTGCAGCACCAGCGCCAGGTATACGAACAACTGCGTGAACGGAAGTGCTGAGAGGAAGGGCATGATCATGTATGGTATCGGGAAAAGGACAACCATCCAGACCAGCGACTTCCAAATACCGACCTTGTCGACGAAGAAGGGGAAGATAATGCCCTGGATGAATAACGATATCACACCGTTGATGGCCAGGTAGATGCCGACATCGTGGACGGTATAGCCAAGCCCGCCGATCATGTCCAGCTGGCCGAGTGGCGTGATCGGCTTATCGAGAAGATGTACTGGCAAGATCGAGATGAATGCCATGGAGTGGTAAGAGATGATCGTCAATGCGGCGATTAGCATGACAACAGTGTAGTTGAATGCCTTGCCCTTGAAAGCTGCACCCTCCACACGACTGGTACCACGTCGCGAGACGACTGGCCTAGCCGGTCTGTTGGCTGCCGCTTCCCGACGGATATTAGCCACCTCTGCAGGTTGCAGGCGAAGAGAGTGCATCGTTCCGAATGACGTTCTACGCAAATCAAACATCTGACCCATTGGTCCTGGCAAGCCTTCTTCGACGAACGATGGGCGTGGTGGTCTGGCGGAGTGAAGCTCGCTGGGACGCATCGATCTCCGTCGCATGGAGACGCTCGCTCTAGGTGCGCGGAGCATGGGAGTGTGCTCGCTCATGATGCTTTGAGTATCGATAGCGTCGTCGTCGCTGACGAGCTCGTTGGGATTTGTCTCTTCGAGGAAGATGGCACCTTGTATGATCGCGAGTATAATGACCACCACTGCAACGATGTTCGGCATGAGATATGGATACTTGCCGAAGAGCCCGTCCGCCGGGAATATCGAAGGGTAGAACACGGTTGGCTGAGCAAGGAAGCCGCCCATGGCAGAACCAATGATGCCTCCGAGTGTCCAGACGAATGGCTGGACGGCGTATGCTTTGGCTGCAAAAGCTGTCAGTGACTAAAGCTGGCACATACGTACTAGTAAAACAACTCACGCTCATGTTCAGGCTTCTTGACCATTTCCGCGACCATAGTCTGCATGACAGCCACGTTGCCATTGAGTGCGCCTCCGACGAACCGAGCTAGCAGCGCGACCCAGTAGCTCTTAGCCAGGCCAAAGATCAGACTGGAAACAGCGACACCAGCAAGGCCAATTAATACAATGGGTTTGCGGCCATATCGATCGCTCAACATGCCCCAGAAAGGACACGTTATGGCCTCGGCGACGGCATATCCGCTGACCAGTAGACCGGCGAAGAAACTGGCATCATGTGCTGTTCCACGAAGGTCTTCTACCATGACATAGGCATATGCGAGAATAGAGTTGAACTACGAGAACATTGTCAGCATTCCGACCTTGGTAATACGTAGTGTGATTGTGGCGGTGCGTCGCCCCAAAAGCATCGTCGGCATGAGAGGTGAGTACGTTGCTCAGCTGCACTCAAGGCAACACATGTTCATGTTGCGAGTGCAGCCGGTGCATCGTGTAGTGAACAGTGTGGCGTTCTAGCGTAGCCATTGGGAGCTCGCGCAGAGGTCGTCCAACACGTGGCGGTGCAGGATATGTGCAACATTTTGTACATACCGCGATCGGCTCGGAGAAGCGACATATTGCTATTGACATTGTCAGTGTACATGCCAATATCAATCGTGAAGCTTCTCATCAACCCACCCAGCACCGTCAATTGCCATGTAGGAAACGCATCCGGATCGCGAGGTTTCTTTGATCCCATCGTGACCCAACGCCACTCGTCGCACCTCTACTCCAGTCTCGCACCTTGATCAACACGCCACTTCAGGTGCTGTAGCGCAACTTCAGCACTCCAACTCAAGTCCGTAAAGACCCCAGAGTATCAATGACAATAAGAAATCAAAGCACCCATCTACAACACCTCAAGGCAAAGCTCCAACAGCAAGTCGGTGTAGAGCTGCAGCGATTCTTCCAAGGTTTCCATCTTTCTTTCTCCTCCACCTTGGCCGTTTCGGCCCGGTGCCAGCAGCTGCGGTGCGGGCATGAAACTCGCACACGCCTTTCCTCATCGAATTCTCATGATTCGTTGAGCCCTGGTTACATCGAGAGATCGGGACAAACGGGCTCTTGATCCGAGATTAGCGAGATGATGTGGATAGAAAACCCACAGCCGGGCTTGCTTTCTGGGTGATGTGCATGGGCATTGTGAGACCGGATATGGCGGCGATGTTGGTAGCCGG